>JAUCMU010000051.1:444247-459503 GCA_032275025.1 Enteromius treurensis
GAGAATCTAAAGTCTGTTCATTAGTATTGTGTTTAATTCACACCCTCATTTTCTGGCAGTGAAGTTGTGTTATGTTGTGAATATAGTCACTCCGCTGTGTGCTGTTTCTAACAAACACTCTTTATCTGGGACTATATCCACAAAACCATGTCACTTTGAGCGTCTAGCTGCTTGAAAGCAGCACGGAATAGAATACAGCACTCCTGGGCCAAATAAACACAAACAAATCGTACTCTATAAACCATAAAACAGACGTTTATATACATGCATCTCATAATAAGACGCTCTTATAACCTTATTTTATGAAAAGCCGTTTCTGAAGGCAACAGGCCCCATGTAAACACGTGTGTGTGTGTGTGTGTGTGTGGGCTGGTCCTCTGCAGAATCCCAGAAGGTTTTGCTCTCTTGCTCTGATCATGGCGTAGGCAGAAGCCTTAGAAACGTGATCTATGCTCACACACACATACACACGATGCAGGTGGGGGTTTACAGATGTATTGATTTTTATGATGGTCTCTCAGCATATCAGTCTTTGTTTAGCCAACGTGGCCTGTAAATATCCAGCACTAACCTTCGCGATGAAAGTTAACACACATTGGGCTTAATCTTCTATTTCTCTTCCTCCCCCTCACTCTGTTCATCTCTACTCCACTTCTCTTCGCTGGCGTTTCTACCCTGCTAGTGTTTTCTCGACGAGCGCTTCGCAGTTGTTCTGTGATTTCGGAATCAGCGCGTTCAGATGTTTCTGCCAAATACTATGCAGCAACACACACAGATCCGTTCTCTGACTGTTCGACCTTCTTTCCCACTGAATCCTGCAGGAATTCATGACTGGAGAGGTCACACAAGGTCAAGTGCAACACCTGTTACGTTCCTTCTGTGTTTGCATGGTTTGCGTTTGGCAGATGCACAGAACATTCGATTTGGAATAAAGACTCCAAAAAAATACTTTTTTTTATTTTTTTTTTTTTTTGCAGCAATGCAGTAGAAAAACCAATTAGAAGAACCACCTTTCAGTGAACAGCACTTCATAGACTAGTTAACTGAATTAAAAATAAAGGTTCTTCATTGGCATTGGTGCTTTCATGAAGAGCCTCTGAGATCCATGGAATCACTAAAGGGTCCTTTTGGGTAACAATTGAAAAAATTGGTAAGGTACCATGTGTTAACACTACTTAATGCATGAACTAACATGAACAAATAGAGAACATTTGATTTCAGTATTTTTTCATCTTTGTTAATATGGTTCATGTTATCTCACAGTGCATTGACTAGAGTTAGCAAACTTGTGCTTTTAATATTGCATTAGTAAATGTTAAAATTTGCATTGACTAAGATTAATAAATGCTGTAGAAGTATTGCTCATTCTTAGTTTATGATAACTAGCGTTGTTAACTAATGTTAACTGATGAACCTTATTGCAAAAAAAGGATGTTAGATTATTAAAATGTTGTTTAATGAAAGGTTCTTTGGGGAGCATCACTAGATTTTTTGGAGCCTTTATTTTTAACTGTGGTGAGCCATTTTTTGTTTTAGTGCAAGAAGCATTTAATTCATCTAACTAAACTTTTTTTCCACCATCAAGAATATTCTGTGCAATGGAAAGATTCTGTGGATGTTAAAAGTTCTTTGGCCTTGATTTAAAAAAAAATAAATAAATAAAAACATTTTCAAAAAACAGTAAAAACCTGTTTAGTTGTTAATGGTAAATTCCTGTAAAATTTACAGGGAAAAACTGTAAACTGACATTCCCAGAGTTCCCTGCATTGCATTTCAAATGCTGCTTGAATTTTATGTTTTTGTTTTTTCTTTGAAATAACTGTTTCTTCTTAGTTATTTTTCGTATCAGTTATGTTTATTAGGGTTGTATGTTACACGTAACTACCTTTTGTTTTAGGTTTTTTACAGTGTAGAGGTCCTTTATTGGCATATGTGGTTTCATAAAGAAACTTTAAGATCCATGGAAACTGCATAGAAGGTTCTGGACAGTGGGAAAATGTTCTTTAGATGATTAAAATGTTCTAAAACATGGAACGGTTTCACTGCGAAAGGTTCTTTGTGGAGGCAAAACGGGTTCTTCTATGGCATCGCTTCATTTTGTAGAGTGCATGTGGAGAACTCGTTTTGAAATCTTTGTTTTTCTTTCAATGCCAATAAAGAGCATTCGTTTTTAAGAGTGCATGCATGTTCCCTGGGAGTCAAACTCACAACCTTGACATCACGGGGATCAAAACTGCGGGACATGGCTGTCTTCACTTCCTTTTGCATTTCACGGCGCTTTGATTAGAGCAGGTTTGTGTTTAGTTCTCCTGCGAGCCGGTCGTGTCGGGTTCGAGGGCCAGCGTTCCCTCGTGGTTTGCTTCAGAGCGCTGACAGGAAGCCGGAGGGCTGTTGACTCACAAATCCCTGCCGTACGGAGCTCGGAGGAAAACCAATCTGACCTTCTAATGTTACAACACCTCCGATTTCTTCACTTCTGTCTGCCGCTCATCTCTTGTTCTCTTAAACGGGCCACTCGGGTTCATTCAGCTAATCGGATCTGTTCCTCGATGAGTCTGATCACATCTCTGTGCCGGTCTTAGTGACCTGTGATTGTGTTGATGCTCATGTTTCAGATGTAGTGGTAGTGACCCAATTTGCGTGCTTCTACAGTGTCGAAAGATTGCGTGTTGATAACAGAGACTCCTTTTTTGGGGACAATACTAGGCAAAAAGCATGCAAAACATATCTTTAGTTGTGCTGCAGTAATTCTAACCTCACACATTTATACTATGGATAATATTTAGGATGGGTACTGTGCATATTGGCTTACAGCCAGTTTGGAAAAACATGCCAGCATATGCATATTACTCCTTCTGCAAAAAAACAATTTTATGACAGTTTCTTTTAAAGTTGTACAAATGATGTTCTTAGCAATGCATATTAATCAGAAATGAAGTTTTAATATATTTATGAGTAGGACATTTTCAAAATATCTTCATGGAACGTGATTTTTGGTGCAGACTTTGTGAGAAAAGCAAGCGCTAAATTAATCCTGAGGAAGTGATGTACAGTACACGTGTGTTATGTGCATGCAGTAAGCTGGTACTGAATGCAGTAGCTATGAGTGTTTAAGGACAGGACATTGTTGTGACCGCTGTAACTGTCCACTTCTGGGGTCAATGTTTTAAAACTCCATCTTGAGGAAAAGTAACATTTCTCTGTTCATCCTGTCTAAGAGTTTGAATTATTCAGATATTCAGGAAGTCTCGTTCTCTATCTTTCTCCCTCTTTAGACTCTCTCTGTGCGTGAGTGTGTGTGTGTGCATCAGTACAAGCTAAAATTGCTTCATCATGCTAAAGTGAGGTGAGCATAAATTATTTAGTTAACCTGAGGAAATCACTCCTCTCTCTGGGACTTTGTGTCAGTGTAGGCTGCTTAAATTTCAGACAGATGGACACTTTCTCTCCCGCTTCTGGAGCATGTGTGTTTTCAGTGCAGAATCGAGAAATAAAGACAAAAACCGACAGTGAAGATCTAATGTGAGGTGGTGCTGTCAGAATTCACTGTAGTGAATCTGTAAAACACTTTAGAGCCGAGAGTATTTATTTGCATACGATTTGACACAGATAAAGCGCGCGGAGCTTGTAAGCGTGCAAACACACGCCACGCTGGATGTGAAGTGTCGTGTTCGGATGCTCGTTCATGACGGCTGAATGCATGACTCCACCTGATTTTCCCAGGAATAAAACAGCATGATAAGACGCTCGTACCTCGAACCTCTCTGCTCTCACACTCACCGAATCTGTCTCTTTCTTATCTCTCACATACAGCTCAATGCCTAATACAATAAGCCCAGCAGGCTCTCTTTCTCTCTCTCTGTGTTTTTGGTTTTAACCACTAATACTGCAACTCACTGTCTTAACACATCTTGTTTCTCATGAAGTTAATTATTACATTTGTTTTTAAAAGCACTTCTGTTCTGATAGAGGTAGTTCATTTTTCTTGCATCAGAATCTAATTCGATTACCTTTCTTTGCAAGCACTTGCAAATGATTTAGAAGATGCCTGTGTTTCAGATATATATTGATATAGTAGCAGTGACCTACTACAGTGCCACTGAGACTTTGTTTTGATAATATAAGCCCCGGAAGCATGCATGGGTGTACATAGCAAACTGTAGCCAGAGATAATATCTTTTATTGGGTGGCAGTAAATCTAACCTCATGCAATAATTAAGATGTATTGTTCAACATTATTTCAAATAGTTTGTTTTCATAATCTGCTTCATGTTTTTCAGTCATCAGCACTGTAAATACTCAAACGTTTTGTATGAAGCTAGAATTTGTATTATATCACATTTGCGTCCAACTGTAAAAAATATTGAAAAACTTCTGCTGTCTCTCCAAGATAAATTCAAGCCTCTGCCAACTTTTTCCCCTCATTGCATATTTGAGTAAAACTAATTCACTTTTGACTTTTAAATTGTAATTGTGAACGTTTACTGTACAGTTTACTACATTAGTAAGTATTATTAATAATAGCACTTATGGAAAAAGCTTTTAAAAGGACTAGCTCGATTTCACAATGCCATTTTTGTCTAAATGGTTCCATAAAGAACCTTTTACATCTGAAGAACATTTCTGCTTCACAAAAGATTCATGGCGAAAGAATGTTCTTCAGATTATAAAAAGCTAAGAAAGAGATGGTTCTTAGAGGAACCAAAAATGCTTATTTTATAGCATCGCTGCAAAGCACCTTTTGAGCACCTTTGTTTTTAAGAGTGCAGCTATAAAATTGCTCAAAACACCCATTTTTTTTCCAGACCAAAGTCACTTGAATTTTTTTACATTTTCAACTTCTGAACTCATACGCTGGAGGGTTTGAAGGCAGCATGAACCTTGTAAACTAGTGTGGAAGATCTCAAGGAGTTCTGTGAGGTGGTGTGTTTCCCGTGTTGGCGTTGGTGAGATGTTAGGTCACATTTCCTCGTGTGTTTTCAGAAGGAATGAAGTCGCCGGGTGCTCAGCCCAGTGAAGGGAAACAGTTTCTCTGGACGAGAGATGATTAACTGTTATCTCAGCACGGATTTGACGTGCACAGCTCCGCTGACTCAGGTAGAGTCTGCGAACGCTGCTCAGGAAATGAAATTTCTCCCCCGTCCCACCAGGACGGAGTATAATCCTCTCGACACAACCAGATTAGCGCCGCCGCTAATTGGTGACAGCTTCCTCTCTGTCAACCTGTTTACTGGGTGTGCAGGTGTGTGTGTGCGCGTCTGATTTACTTTCAAGCCATTAGAGAATAAAGCCACATTTGTGTAGTGCTAAAAGGAGCTGCGTTCTTATTTACTCGTATATCTAGATCTTCCCTGCTGAAAAAAATCTGAACTAAAGAAAAAATCCACTTTAAATACCATTACAAACCATCAACGTTTACCCATTAAAACCATGGTAAATAGTTTTTTTTTCGTAGTGTGTTTTGGGACTGCACAAAAGCAGGCATAAGGGGCTATTTTTTTTTATTATTGAGATTTATGCATCATCAGAAAGCTGTTTTATGTGTGGTTTGTTAGGATAGGACAAAATCAGGCAAATCTGAAAATCCAAGGGTGAATATCAGGCAATATTGAATGAATTGCATTTAAGGTTGTCCAAATGAAGTTCTTAGCCATGCATATTACTAACCAAAAATAAAGTTTTGATATTTTTTGCAGTAGAAAATTTACAAAATATCTTAATGGAACATGATCTTTACTTAAGGATTTTTGGCATAATTTCAACAAGCCACCAATAGAAGGCGATCGATTACCAGCGGAAGTTACAATTACATTAAAACCAGTACAATTCCAAATATAAATTACAAATTCTGTGGTTGGTTTCTATTAGTTATTTCAACAGGGTTGTAAAGATGTGTAAATAGTTGGTGATTCTATTGACTTTACTGGCATTTGAACATTTTATCCTGTGAAGAAACATCTTAGCTCCGGCAGAACAGAGATATTCCAGAGCTCCAAACATCCCTGATCAGGAGCAGACAGTGTGTGTTTTACTCGGCGGGGAGGTGCTCTGTTTTTTCACATGAGACGCTGGGAAAACTCTTGCTTTTGTGCGTCTAATGGTCCGTTGGCACCTTGAGTTCTGTAAGAAGCCAATTTGTAGCGGTGACAGTGCTAGCGCGTGTGCGGTAAGCGCGAGGCTACCTTACCGCCTCGGTTCAAGCTGTAAAAGGCTGATTAGTTTCTTTCTGCCGTGCCGCAGCTGAGTTCCTGTCACCCACACGGCTTTCATCCTCTCACACCTTACACATACACCAGCACAGATAAGAGTCGCGGTAACAAACAGGCTCACACAAACACACACACACATATACCAAAAAAGAAACAAGCCTGTCACAAATAAAAGCCTTCTGTAGCGGCAGGCTTTCTGTTTGTCCTCTCACCTCGCGGCTTTATCCCGCCTTTCTCCAGGTCCCCAGGTGGATGTCCCTCTCCGTCCTTTAGCCGATTGATGGAGCTCTGGGTTATTATGGGTGTCAGTAGACGCTCTTTAATAAAGATGAGCTGGTGGGAGGCCTGTGATACTGACAGAACACTGTCCTTCTGAAAATAACAAAACAGCCAGTGGAGTCCGACGACTGGTGTACACTTTCTGTTTCAGCTTATATACTCTCTTTAGATAGCTGGATAGATAGTCTTATTTGTGAACAGATTGCTTCTAAAAGATTGGTTCAACAGATTCATTGGGTTTCGGATTCAAAGTCGGATTGACATGAAACGATTTGGTGGTGAAAATAAGACAACCTAAACATTCATACTTTGTAAAATGCAATCCTAATTTTAGAACTGTGATGATGTTTTGTTATTTTATTTCATTTTTAATTTTTTCACTGAATCATGAATCGTTTGCCTCATTGGAGGGCTTCAATACAGAACACAAAATCACACACTCCCAAACACAGATTACTTTTAGTTTCTTAGAGTCATATTTACAACAGATGCATGTCTTCTATCATCTGCTGTGTGTCATTCACACTTGTGCATTGCTTCATACTGTATATCTGTCTTTGGCCTGAGAGAGTATTTAATGTGCTCTTACTCTTGAATAATAACCACAACATTACAGACATTACAGCAGAGCAACTTCACTCCTGAATCACCATGTAGGAAACACCATTATGTGTTTCCTCAACTCTAATTACCTGTTTTGCGTTTGTTAATGGTGATAGCGAGAGTGTGTAGATTGGATGAAAAGGTCTCATATCTACTGCTGAAAGAGCTTTCATTATCAACTCTGTGCTTAAAAGTCTCCGGCGCTTGGAAGTTCAGGAAAGCAAAAGAAGATGAAAGGCTTTTGTTAAACATCTGCATAGTCCAGGTTTCCTGTGACCCGGCGAAACCCCCGGCCCGAACCAAATCTCTCCCGTCTTCCTCTGTCTCTCTCTCTATCTTTCTTTAAGGCAAAAAAAGTAAACTCTGCCGCTGTTTGATTCTGTGCCGAGATGGTGACAGGGAGAAGGAGGGGAAAACAAAGGAGCTCCAGGGTGAGGGATGGAGGGAGAATTATCAGGTTGGTGACGGAAAGTGCCAGTTTGCCCGACTACCATTTTATTTTTTATTCCCGTTTCGGCAAGAAGTCCAAATACAGTTTTTCTTAGCTCCGGCACAATCTGCTTCCCCCCCTCCGTGATGACACAGTCTCGCGTCCTTCAGCGGGCAGAGGGGTGGGGTAATTAAAGCTTTCATTATTGTGTTGCTTATCTCTCTGGAAGGAGAAACGTGAAAATCCCCAAACAAAGAAAAGCGTGTATAAGATGATTATGGTGCGGTCTAAGCGCAGAAATATCGAGAGAAAAAATGGTTCCTTGCACTTTCTTGAAGCAGGAGGAGTGTGTTTATGGAGTTTGTTGGAGGATTAGATCCCTGTTGGCTTAGTTTGGAGAAAGCAAAAACTTAGCAGTTTGGGTTTTAGCTGGACTTCCATCTCAAAACTGTGTGGGGTGAATTCACTGACAATTGTGTGGCCCTTTCGATTATTTTTCAGTTTAGCTCAATCAACTTGAAAATGTATACTTTTCAATGCAAGTCACTTTAGATAAGTCACTTACAAATATGAGCCTGGAGCACAAAAGCAGTTTAAAAGTGGCATGGGTATATTTTCAGCATTAGCCAACAGTATATTGAATGGGACAAAATGATCCATTTTTCTTTTATGTCAAAAATCATTAGGGTATTGAATAAAGACCAAGTTTTCTACTGTAAATGCATTAAAACTTAAATTTTGATTAGTAATATGCATTGCTAAGAACTTATTTAGATGTTTTGGACACTCAAATTAGCGATTTTCAAATAGTTGCATTTCAGCCAAACATCATCCTATCCTAACAAACCACACATCAATGGAAATTTTATTCATTCCGCTTTCAGATCTTTTCAAAATAATGACCCATATAACGGGTTTTGTGGTTCAGGGTCACGTAAATACAAATGCATAGGTCACCGTCTTAGAATTCTAATGCCTACATCCCAAACGAATAAGAGTTCTATATACTAAGTAAACAACATCATCAGTGCAACGTTATCGAATCTCCCCCATGGCATTTTCAGTGTTCACAGACCAGAGTGGAAATTCCTTCTGGTAACCCATTTCTTCAGGTTTATACAGAGAAAATAAAGAAGCCAGTGCTTAACAAAGACTTCCGGTCTGAATAAAGATCTGAGAGCAGCTGCAGGGAATTCAGTTCAGACAGGAAGTGCATCGAACGGCCAAGCAGAGGAAAAACCTCTGACCCAAAGACCCGTCAACTGTCTGGGAGAACACAAGGATGGCTCGCAGGCGCAGACTCTGCCCGGGGTGTGCGCTCCGGTGTGTAGTAGAAGTGCTGCGAAAGCGAGAGTCCGTAATCACAATAACGTGTTTAACGTGTAAACTAGCGAGAGACGGATTATAGCTGTCCGTGGGAACTGCGAGGAGGCGACAATTCAACTGTTCACCTTTTTCTCTCCACATCCGTCCTCATAATGACCTGTCTATTCTTCCGCCGTCTTGCCTTACCTCAGGCACCTTGCCTCGGTTTCTTCATTGCATTTCCCAATTAGGCTTGTACTCATTGTTAGTTTATTAGCAATGGCAGGGGCTCCGCAAATGTGTTTGCTGATATTCACTTGTTAATGACCAAATTCAAACCCTATTGAACGGATACGCAGCTGTGAGAGGCCGCTAATAATAGCCTCTCTGAGACAAAAGATGAAGGAAATGGCATTACAGGGCGTAACAATAGAACTCCATTGGTACTCTAATGGCACGGCCTTTCATTTAGAAATTGTTTCCTTTTTAAATTCTTTGAGCTGCCTGCATGAATCCCAGCGCTCAACAGAGGCATTTCTGCAGGTCAGGAGCGTGCATGTTTTGCACGCTCCCTCTGAAAGGTATTTTCACCTGGGGAAAGCCCTCCCTGCGCATTCGCTTGTGCATTAGTGTGGTTTTTAACAAGGCAGCTACCGTTCATTAGGGCAGAGGTAAGGGGGAGGAAAAGTGAGAAGAACAAACAAGTCGAGGCATTTGTTCGTGGTGTAATCTACACATCAATTATCCTGCTGAGCTAATTAGCACCTAGCCGTACCCCAGGTACCTGCACTCTCGCAAGAAACGGCTTTCATGCCGGTGATCAAAAGAGAACAGCTCGGAGGGAAACGCTCGGAGAACTGAGCCAGCGAGGTGGACAGGACATCAAAACTTCCACTTTTACCCACTGTGCAACTCTCGGCGGCCCCTCCGTACACCTAAAGAGAACAGGGAACGCTCAATTATGTAAGGAACACGCTTGCATTGTGGTGCACCTCTGGCTGAAAGACTGACGCTTTGATGGTACCTTATACAAAAAAAAAAAAGAAAACTTTACACTTATGCATAAGGCAGACTCGTAAGAAGTCTTTTCTTACGTGATGTGACTTGCATCTGAGCATAGCGGATTACTGGAAAAGAAACAAATATAGGACACGACTGTATGTGAGCGTTACGGATGTGCTTCTCATAACTGAGGTCGATACAATACACATCTCGATGCATAGATAAAATATATTACATTTAGATATGAAGCAGCTACCGATGCTATGTGGTAAAATTTCCCCCCCATCTCATGATGCAGTGGGATCTGATTTCAACTTAATTCAATGCAATGGGGGAAAAAATTCTGTTAAATGTAATATGTAATTAAATATGGTACAGATATTGTGCGATTATTACTTTGGTTATTTTTATTTATTCGGTGGAAGATGCAACTACCTCTGCCATGTTAATCTTTTTCTATGTGACTCTCAGGACATATTAGTGTTGCGATACGCCATATTTACATAGCAGCAGCGGTGATGAGTGAAACAGTTTAGAGCGGAGAAATCAATCTGCGTATAAAATATAAAATTAATAAAAATATAATACCAACGCAAAATGATGCATTTCGATACAAATCTCAACTTGTTTCAGATGCATTTATTTGTTTTTATTTTAAATCATATCGCATTATTAACATTTATGCAGATGCACCGATGCAAATCGGTCAATCTTACCATGCCTACTACACAAATTATATGAAGCAGATGAGCATGAACTCGCAGAAAATGAATGGACAAGTCCTGCAAACATCACCAGAGAGAAGGACCAGTTATTAAATTTAAACGACAAGGTATTTTTGAAACATTTGCACAGATGATATGTTTATAATAGCATGCATTTTGAAAAAAAGGTGAAATATAAATGTTTTATATATATATATATATGTTGTATATATGTTGTATTCATTCTGTAATATGGTGATGTAGCCGGTCAGAATGCATGTTGGATCACTCACAAGTTCAACATTTACTTGATTCGATTGCATCTTTACAAATACCTTTCAGACATGATCTATTATGCAGTGTAGCTCATTGTCTCAACATTCAGCATATGAATATGAGCATCTTTGTCATGCTAACGGCCTCCGTTCTGCAGTAAAGGTGCAGCGTGCTGTTGTGTTTAAGCGGCCCAGCTGAAGATTAGGCTTAAGAGAGGCGCGTTTAGCATAAGAAAGCTTGGCGGGGGGTCCGCCAGCGTGCCGCGGGGCTGTCTGTCTCAGGTCGTTATTTGGGTTGAGCGGGTCTTGTGTGACAGAGCATGGGGCGATCGCAGCATCCAGCTCTAATTAAACGCGTCGGTGTGTTTCTCAGGATGGCAGTGAAAAGGCAGGTGAGAGAACTCAAACGTCTCTCCTTGTGTTTGTGCCATGCTCTGAGACGATTACCAAGTCAAACTCGTTTCCAGAGCTAATCGGTGACTGGATATCGCGTTTGTAAACCGGTCGGTTGAGTTAAACAGCTTGCTGCTGGTGTTCATCAGCGAGCAAAGGGTTAATTGGTCTGTGTAACTGTGTCAGGTGCGTGTGGGGCATCGGTGGCCCTGCCGGGCTCTTGGGGGCCCCTGTTGTCACCAGGGCCTCATTTGCTGATTGGAGAACGGAGGTAACAGGATGAAAAGAGGCTGTTTCCTGCAGCTTGTTTGATACCTGGTGGGGAGCTTTTCAGGTGACAAAGACCTCGAACGGTGGGGGGGGAACAGATGTGTTCTACCCTCTCATTAGCATCTGAATGAGCAGCTCAGATTGGGCTGGCCGGGGGGCTCTACCTCTCACCTGGATAGTCCTGCTCTGATCTTTATACCATCTGAGGACCTCTTCCCCCCCATCCCCTCTCTCCGTCTGACCCCCAGCTGGGCGCTGGCAGAGTTTTATGACAGTAATCGACCTGAGCACAGATGCTTTTCCCAAAACCTGCCCTTGCACGGATTTTACTCTCTCATTGTGCCCGAAACGCATCGGAAAATTCAGCCCCACAATAAATGCGACCCCCCCTGTGACCCCCTCGCCGGGGCCTGGAAGACGTCCAAGAGGCTTTTTTCACCCCACCCCCCGCCCTGTGCGCTTTATTATTTTATTAATTTTCCATTCATGCGGACAGAAAGGCCTCCGTATTTTACAGCATCAGGTTGATAAATGGCGTTCCCTTTTCTTCGCTTCTGACAGACCCAGCGAAAAAACAAAAAGCCTCTGTTGCTCTTTCTTTGCTCGTGAGATATGTTTCAATATAAATTGTGTTACCCAAATAGACTCAAATGAACGAGGATTGCAACATCGGATCATGGGAGAATTTGTAATGAGATCTCTGCAAACTCAGGGCACGGTTTGACACAGATGTAAGTGAACAATAAATGTATTTCTTTTCAAATGTATTAGTAAAATAGTATACTAAACTACTTATACTACAAGTCTACTAAACTGGAACAACTAATTTTGTCCTTTTTGTCCAATTACAGACGTACTTAGTGTAAGTGGAACTATTGCAAGGTACAC
The DNA here is from genome assembly GCA_032275025.1 of Enteromius treurensis. Classification (NCBI taxonomy): domain Eukaryota; kingdom Metazoa; phylum Chordata; class Actinopteri; order Cypriniformes; family Cyprinidae; genus Enteromius; species Enteromius treurensis. The sequence goes on from JAUCMU010000051.1 coordinate 456,606, forward strand.
TTTAAATATTTTTATATTTAAAGACCGATGTTATTTAAAGGTCATACAATCCTCATCAAAGAGACATTAAAACACATTCTTAGGCTTATGATCTTAATGTGCACTGTGCCCAAGTAATACTCCAAATAAAGATTAATTCAGTTTTTATATCAGTAAATCTCGGGTTAATGCATTTGAACTACACATTTTAAATAAATTTACCAGTGGCATTGCTGATTTTTTCCTGTGCATGGGAAACCATTTTTAGGGGTGACTTGGTGTGTGTTCTACTTGTGAATGTAAACAAAACGGTTTTATTTCAGTGTGTGTTTGATTTGTAGAAAGTCATGCTGATCTTCAGGTGGGACTCTGTCGGACAGCGATAAAGGTTTTCCTTCTAAAGGCTGGACTGCGAGCCAGGAATGCAGTGCAACCTTGAGTGGCTCAAAACGCTGTTCTCAGCTTGTACTTATCTCGGTGTCCAAGTGATAGTTTAGCGCTGCAGAATAAGGAGGACAATATATACGTACCGAACACAGGATGAAGTGCTACTACCGTCGTGTAAAGACTCACTCTATTTGCTTTGCCTAACAGACGTTCCTGCTCTTATTGTGAATGATTCATCAGCGCAAATTATTCCAAAGAAAAGAAAACACACCTTACCTTTGTCTGCCATGTGCTCATTCTTTATTTATATCAAAGCAAATCACAGTCAAATGATCCCGTTACAGAGTATAATTACATCTCAGATTGTGTTTAGCCATTATTACTCCAAACACACAGTAATCTGCTCCGACAGAGCTATATGTTATAGCAGCGCTCCTATTAATCTTGCACAAGACGAAATACGTTTACAAAAACAGATTGGGGAAATACTCTATATAATATGTATTGATGTTTTAATCAGCTGTGGCAAAATTAATTTCGCCATGATTGCTTACATTTAAATATGCATGTACTTAGCTCAAGTTATTTATTTTTATAGATTCCTGTTTTATTACAATAGACCGTACGGGCCTTTATCTGCAAAACACGTCATGATTCTGCTGTGTGTGGTTTGTTTGTTTTGTTTTGTTTTCCTGAGAGGTGCAGTGTGGATGTGATCGTGAATAGTCAGGGTCACAGATCCCAACATTCACAACACAGCTGAACTGAAGGTACACATAGAGTAGGCTCAGTGAAAGTGTGTGAGCGATGATCAAATGCTTCACCCTTATTAAATAGTCTGTCTGTCTGATAACACTGCTCTGTGACAGCCACAACCCCACAACACTACATACAGCGTCCGTCAGCGCATTCCTCTACCTGGCCATGTGTGAGAGAGAGAGAGAGAGAGAGGAGAGCAGGGGGCAGGGAAGGAGGCTGGAGTGTCTTTGTGTCTGTCTGCTGTACGAGAGTGTTTGGGTGTGGAGGGCAGAGAGGCGTTTACCCCTGGAAGAGACCTCGAGTATTCCACTGAGAGAAGATCAACTGCATTAACAGACCTTATTACACGGCTCTCTGGGATACTCGATTGTGATTGGTCAATACTGGCATTCCGCATTTTAACTACGCTAAATTGTATCAAGCGATCTCCTTAATAACCTGTTCAGACAGTTTGTGCAAATGAATCAGTTCGTAAATTATTTACTGATTCGTTTTCATCACATTGCTTTTTTTGCATCATTTTTAATACGCTAATATTTTGAGAAACATTATTAAGGACCAAATAATTATGAGCGAATGTTGTATTAATGTTACGAGAAGAAAGTTCGTTCAGAACCTCGGCTGACAAATTCCCGAAAACATTCCTCTTTAGCTGTGATGTTATCCCTGCTGGGATTGTTTAACAGTATGCAATGAAATAAATAGCTTATATGTTAGTTACCTCTGTAAAGTTTAATGAACGACTTCTTCAACGACGAGCCCCAGAAACCACAGGTTCATGTATCTCTGCCGAGACACTTTTGTGTGACGCATTGGATTCTTGCCGCATCAGAAGTCTAGAAGTGTGTTTTTCAGGTAAACACCAGTGAAAGGCTCCTGTGTCTGTGTGTGTGTGTGTACTTGAATGAATGTTTTAACAGCGCTCAGAGATCAGCTGCAGTCAAATACACACTAAAGCGATCACAGCTGAGGACTTTTTGGAGTTGCATCAATATTTGATGAGCAACCTGGCTGAAAAGATTCGAGGAGCATTTCCACGTTCCCTCATCCTGTTCATTCACGTAAACGGCCCCATCTGAACATATTTAGGTGGGAAGACAGCAACAACCCCGAGAGCAGGTGTCGTTCTGTTCCTCTTTTATATTTATACACGTTTATGGAAAATATAAAGCGGCGAGAGAAAAGTGAAGCGTGCTGAACGTTCGCCTCATTCACCGCCGAAACGACCGCCGCATAAAAGGCCCTTTCAGACGGGAGAAAATAAGAAATTGTGCGTCTTTGTGCGAGAGAAGTGGCGGTGTGCCGGGACTGGGGCAGAAAGCGTTTTATCCCGCTAAAGGTTTTTTTGTGTATTTGGTTAGTTACGGCAATTACGGTCACTAACTGACAGCCAAACGCATGCGGGAGAGCGAACGGGCTGCCTCTGCGCGCAACACTCACTGTCGAACATCTGCTGAGAGATTTGCATATTAATTAACCCATATTAACTCTAATTATTCTGGGAAATTATCAAATAAATTAAATTTTCTAATTTTAACCTTTCCTTTGCTTGACGGATGTGAGAGCCGGAGATACCCCTGTTACCCCGCGCTCACCTGCACAGATGCCCCCGTCTCTCCTCTCTCTTTTCCTTCGAGACATGAAGGAGCTTTTTCTTCTGATTTTTTTTTTTTTTTTTTTTTTTGGGGCAAGGGGTTCAGATTCGGGGTTGGCCTGACAAAATATTTATATCCACGGCCGCACGCAGAACCTGATTTTACAGAGTTCGGTGCG
>JAUCMU010000052.1:0-24460 GCA_032275025.1 Enteromius treurensis
GAATAAAATGTTGTTCCAGGGTCAACAAAATATGTTGACCCAGGAACACGCATAACTCAGCAAAATCAGGACGTGCACTGCCGCACAGACATGATAACAGATACTTTTTGGATACGTATTTTTAAAATGTATATTTTCACGTAATGGAGTTTGTTTATATTTCCAGTAGTTTGAAACTTTAATGCTTTTCGCAATACACATTGTTTCAAAGCAGCATTACAGAAACAGTTGAGTGAATACATTTGCAAAAGTGAAAAGAAAAAAAATTGTATATGTATTTATTATAGTTATTATTTAACACTTTAGGATAACAAACATGTATTTACCATATGACTTTTCCCTTTATTAATATGCATGCTAATAAGCAACTAGTTAAGAGACCCTAAAATTAAGTGTTACCATCAATCTTCACATTTTTTTTCAAAGAAGCTTCACATAAAAATGTTAATGTTTATAATGCATCTTCATGCCTTGTTGCATTTATCAGATTAAAGCTGGACAGTAATATATGTACTATACAATTTGCAGAGATATGAACAATGAGAGATTTGAGATTTGCTCTGTAGTCTGTGTAAATAGTGCCTGTATGTATGACGCATGTGTCCAACGACATATAATAAAAGTGTTCGATGCATAAAAAACAAAAAGCATGAAAGCTTGTTCATGTTATTTTTGAGATGCATCGATGGGTCAGTTTTGGCCGAATCTCTCTCACGTTGGCTCTGGGTCTGCTGTATTGTTGCCCTGTGCACACAGATTTTCTTGCGTCATTTATCCCGGGGTGGGCGAGAGATCTTTTGTGTGCATGTGTTTCTGGTTGGCTCGTGGATGGAGAGGGGGGCGACCCGAGCAGCACAGATGGTGGAGACGAGCGGGCCGGGCCGGTCCGAGCTGAGCGGCTAAACTTTTCCACCCTGTTGCTTTGGCCCTGCAAAATAAATGGGACTTTAATTCACTTAGAGTCTGGCTACTGTGGCCGCCTCACGGAAGAAATTATTGAACATATCCACCCCCTTCCTGAAACACGCCTGCTCGGGCTGTCCTGGATCCGCACACAGACACAGGAGTTGTTTTACACATCGCTGAGTTTCTCCATTCACTGGCCTCTCAAAGCTGCTTCACTCTTTCACTCGTCTTTTGTTCGCTCTCGGCTGCTGCCCTTCTGTCCCTTTCTCTTCACCACACCACCCCCTTTCGTCTTTCGCTCCCTTTCTCTTTCTTTCACTCTTTATTTTTTTACTTGAGGCGTTGCATGGCTTCCCCAAAACCCCCATATCAGTCTGGAAGAGCTTCATATGAAAACATTTCATGGACATACAAGCAAACAACTTGCAAGCTAATAAAAACATGATAACATAATAAAAAAATAAAAACTGTAACTGCTTTTGCAAATAAATTCTTCATATACTACCAGTAGAAATAATCATTAATAAAAAAAAAATTATAATAATATTAAAGATAATTAATTAAATTAATAAATATGTGTTGCAAATTGATTCCTGAATGAGTGAAATATTTAAATAAAATCGGGTACGATAAGTTCCCATTAGTATGCGTTAACTAAAGAGCAGTACATTTGTTACAGTATTTATTCATCTTGGTTAACATTAGATAAGATGGCAACTGTTCATTGTTAATTCATGTCACTGTAGCTCAAGTCCAGTAATTAAAGTTAAGAGATATGACTTCTAATTAACATGAACTAAATACTTTAGGAGTATTTTTCATTGTTAGTTCACATTAACTAATGTACTTGGCTAATGTTAAATGTCAAATTGAACCTTGTTGTAAATTGTAGCCAAAAACATTACACATATAGATTATCTTTGGCTCTTGCAATCTCTTAAAGCTGAAGTGAAAGGGAAATACGAGCGTTTAAATGTGTTGTTGGAGCTGAACCAGTCATGCCGGAGGTTTTCAGGTGATCTGCATGTGTGAGGCAGCATGTGGAGGGCCGGTTATCTTCAGCACGGTTGATGTCTCCTCCCATTAGCCCTGACGACTCGAGCGCAGTGTGTAGGTTTACCTGCGGGGGTCTGTCACCTCCACATACACACACACACAGCGTCAGGGCCACAGGCTCATCTCAGGGCTCCTCTACCGTCTGACCGCTGAGAGGCCCTCAGGTTGGGCTCGTGCTGCAGCGAGAGAAGGCCACCCTGGAGCATGCACTTTGGGAATTTCAGAGGCACGACTCCTCAGACTCGTGTGGATTACTGGTTTCAGAGAGGAGAAGAAAGCAGGATGCTTTGTTTCCTTTTCTCTGCCTGTATTTCTGGCTTCAATTTGATGCCTTTCTGCACTTGACTTGAGAGACACTGGATTTTAAACAGATTTTGCTGATGATGAACTGGAGCTCTATAGAAAGAGACAAAAGGACAGCACTTGTGGTTTGATGAGCAGAGTTTTATGACACATTTCCTTTTGAAACAGGAAGTTGAGGTGAGGGATATAAAAATGCTCTTTTTATTTGCATAACTGCTGTTTCATTAATGCCACATGCGTAAATGGGTGTTACACCATATACACCATATGAGTTTTGTTAATGTTTTGAATTAGGTTGTGTTTGTATAAGGTTTTAGTATCTTTGTGTGCATTGTATCTGATTTAGTTTAGTGAATTAGATGCATATAAGTACATGCATGTTAATACATGTGCATATTTTCTGAATTTACACTGCACACAGCGCACACAACAAAAACTTCTATTTTGGATGCGATTAATCGTTGCCCAGCACTATTTTTATTTTTTACTTTAGTTAACATTTCATTTCGATGTAGACTTTTTTGTTCTGTTTTTATTGCTCTCGATGCAAGTTAAGCCTGAAATCATTTTTTCATCAAATTCGATTTCGAACTGTGCAGAAGAGACTCCTTTAAATGAGCTTTTTTTGTTAACAGTCATAGATTGCAGATAGTTTGTCACACTTTCAGCGTCTTTGAATAAGTTCCTAGGGTTTGTAGTCGTCTAAGTGTGTGTTTGCGTGGAGAAAGCGGCCATCGGAATCAATACCATCTCGCACGGCCCTGCGATTATCAGCCGCAGAAATGACAGGCCTGTCTGCGAGCGGCGCGTAGGTTAAGCCCAACATTAACGGTGACTGGGGCAATTAGGAATGTCATTTTAATTATCTGTGGCATCGGAGTGAGAGATGTTCCTTTTATTTGTTTGAAATCAAAAGCAGAGGAGCAGGTAGCATCAGCGCCAGAATGGCAGCCGTAATCGCCTTTGTTCCCTTTGACACTCGCAGAAGACGCCGACGAATAGAGTGTGTCATCAGAGGAGAACTTAGCCGGCAAGTAAACATTATCGTTTCTTTGTGTCTGCACTCTGGAAACACAAAAGACTGATTAGAGATGAGGTGAGGAATCACTGTAATGGCTGCCGTGACATTAGCAGGTTGGAATTATTGTGTTGAAGAGCACAATACCGGCGTGTGATAGGCTGTCTGTCAGCCAAACAATGCTCTCGCTCCAGAGTTTTTACTCCATCTGAAGTTCCACCCAACCCATCATTATTTATCGGCCTTTTCAAGTCTTCCAGCAGCGAGTACAAAGTTGATGGATTTTGTTTTTAACTTCTCAAGATGTCATTTCTACTTTGTGGAAGCGCTCTATCTCTCTCTCTCTCTCTCTCTCTCTCTCTCTCTCTCTTTCTGTCTCTCTCCTTCTGTCTCTCTTCTTAGCCATTTTTCGTAACCTGTTCATGAACGCACGCTCGCTCATTTTGAGAACTTCTTTTAACATCCAGATGTCTCCTCTGATGTGATGGCCAGAAGGTATTTAAATGTACACTACCGTTGTTCAAAACATGTTGAATCGAAAGAACAGCATTTCTTTCTAAATATAAATCCTTTGTTACATCAATCGATTTAATGCGTCCTTTTAAATAGGGCTGTTTCTGATTTGTGAGCATGTGGTCGATACGAAGCCCATGTTTTCGCTCCAGAACCGACTTTTCTGCGGTCAGACTCATGGAAGTGTTCCAGCACCGGCAGCCCGTCTAGGAATATTGTGTCCGGTCACTGGGCGTGCGAAGGGTGTTTTGAATGTAAATGTGTCGAAGGTATATCTGGACCACACATCAAGCCTGAATGTCTCACTTATTCTTTTCTATTCTTATGTCCTCCCTCCCTCTTTCTCTGTCTCTTTTCTTGGGTTCTTTCTCTCACAGAGAGCATTACTCAGTCTGAACTTGCCTAAACCCTTGTGGTCACACCTCTTGAAAAGGTTTTGTTTCCCCTGTCAATTGGTATTCAGCCCAGGTCACATACGCACACACATACACCGTTTTCATTTTAATTTGCACCTGTTGTGCAGTTGTTCGGGAGGCAAGTGCAGACCAGTGGATTAGCCAAAGATCATGTTAGGAACAGATATGCCTAGTGTAATCTTTTCGTCCACAGGGGAATGTTAAGATAGACTGCGCTTTGTGTGTGTGTGTGTGTGTGTGTGTGCTGGCATACTCTTGCTTACCAATGCTCAGCTAAACAATGCACAGATGAAAATAAATATAAATCTACATGGAAGGTCTTCCTTTATTAACTCATCCCAGAGGAGTTTAATGCTCATTCGTAGAGTCACGTGCATGCACAAGCTCAGTGATAACTTTATAATCTGTAATATCGCTCATCTGTTTGTATGTGTGTTTTTTGACAGTGTTGGAATATGAGAACGTTATAGAAACTGGATCAGAGACGGAAGAAGAGGACAGGCTTCTGGTGTCAGAGGAGGACGGCTTGCTCAATGGGGCGGGGAGTCCAGTCAGCCTCGTCAATCATGAGTCTGTGGCTCCGCCCTCTCCGACCCTGGGTCACACACTGCTGAGGAAGACTGTGGATGATGAAGATGATATGAAGGACAGTGGAATAGAGAACGTCTGGCACGAAAACGACATGCTGAGTGCGTCAGTCGATGGTACCGGTGAGTTACTTCCATATGACATGTCCGTCTTAACTCTTAGATATGTCCCCCCTCCTCCTTTGTCATGCATATCTTCTGTTAGACACACACTCTGTCCTCTTAGACACACCCATCCTTCTCTTAGACACACCCTCTGTCCTCTTAGTCCCACCTCTCCTCTCGTAGCCGCATCCATCTTCTTGTAAACACACACCTTCTCATCTTAGACATCCACATCTTCTCTTAGACACACCCCTTTTCTCTTAGAAACACCTTTTCTCCTTTTAGACACACCCCTTATCACTTAGTCTTGGACACAACCACTTTAATTTTAGACACACCCGTCTTACCAACCCCCCCCCTTATATCATAGACACGCCCACCACCCATTAGTCACACCCATTCTTTATCGGACACGCCCCTCTCCTCTGTATGTTGTCCCTGATATTTTGTTGAAGCCTCCTCTCACTCCCAGTACAACTACAGAAGAACGCTTCTCTTTAATTATCGCATGAGACCCGTTTCTGCCTGTAATCGTCGGAGGCTCTTTCGCCCCGGTTTGCAGAGCATGATTGGTAATTGCAGTAATAGCAGACCGTCGCATGTCCGTGTAAACGTGGCTCCCGCTTTCCTCCTGCAAGCATCATTGGTGCGGGAGGCGCAGTCAGAGACGCAGAGAGATAAATACTCTTAATGAGGGAGAGAGGTAATCATTAAGGGAGGCCAGGCTGCTGCTCAAGTCATTAAGAATCTTAAATGAAATTTTTATTTTTATGATAGCCATTTACATGTGTAATAAGAGTCAATGATTCTTAGAAGCGTATGACAGAAACATAGGAGTGTGAGAGCCCATGGAAGACAGACCGTCTAAATGAGCACTTCTTCGCTATTCATTTCTGCTAATGAACTAGCTGTGCACAGAGCGAGAGAAAGAGGGGGCGTTCACTAGTCTAAAAATTTAATACGCCCCAAAAAAACTGGGATAGTGGCATTAGGAATACTATGAAGTCTGATTTTCCTTCAGGAGTGCAGCCGGCTTCATTATTTACAGCGGTTCGGAGAATCCAAGCGTTTTCGGCTGTCTTTAGTCCAGGATTTCTCATATGTCTTTGAACTAATGACCCCTTTCATGACCCCAACAGTTTGCCATAGAGTACCACAGAAATGGGAATCACTTTCAAAAACCCACTGCTACATATGAGAATAAAATAACACTGAATGTGATCTTACGATGTGGGTAAAGATTACTGCTATGGTATTTTTTTTATTTCTTTTTTGTTTTGTGTGTGTGTTTATTTATTTAGTTACTTAAAGTTCACAATTTTACATTCAGCAAAAAAATGGTGGTTTTCGTTGTTTCAGTACTTTACCTAAAATGAGAAATGGTTTTTTAACAATTATTTTGTTTTAGATATTTTTCGCTAACAATGATAACCCTGCCCCACTCTAAACCATCTACAGTCTTGTGTTTGCAATTACAGTTCTTGTGAATATATTTGAGTATGAAGTAAACGAGTTTTAAAGTGTACGTTGATAGCCAGTGATATATTTGTTGTTATTATGTTCAACATGATGCCACAAACGCTGTTGATAGAGCTTAACTCATATTGAACCCGGAACATTCCTTTAATTTGATAAAACCTCTTGGAGCCGGAATGTCTGTGATTCCGCTGTGTTGCAATTCCATGGTGTGTGTGTGTGTGTGTGTGTGTTGTGATAAACCACGGCCATGTTTCTGTGCTGCTGGGGTGACGTTCATTAGCTCCAGAGGAAGACGCCAAAGTCTCTCTCTCTTTTTTCTCTCTTTTGTGCGCTCTTTCCAAACTTGTGGGCACTTTCCTTCTGAGTCTCTGTGTTTTTTCTCGCGTTTGGTGCCGGAGAGTCTGCACTGGTACCTCAGCACATAGCTCTGTCCTGAGATAAGCCCAGCACGCTCTCCCTCGCTCGTTTCTTGTCTGTTTGCTCCGGTCAGTCAGATTGCTGCGTTGGTGTCGTCCTTGACTCGCTTACATCTCCCATAATGCCCTTCACTAGTGTGTGACATTGTTATCACAGTCTTTAAATAAATCACCTGCTTTCCTCCCTGCCCTTGTCTTTCTGTTTTTTTTAATCTTCTCTTGCATTTCGGATCTTTCCGAGGACCTCAGAGAGTCAGGAGGTTCATACGGGAGCCGTATGTTTTCACAGAGCATGCTAACGACCCATACAGACGTGAATGTTTTGAGAGTAAACTGAATGGATGGAGTGAAATCATCGAGAAATAGATTCAACACTGGTTTCCTTCAGAGGCCTGTTTACTCACCCACCACCTCCGAACTGATTTATCAGCCTGAGACGAGAGCACAACTCCCTCGGCTCTCCAAAGTGAGGAGGACTAGCTCACCTCCTACTGGAATATTTGCCCCCTGTCCCCCCGAAACACCGATAGTAATACTGATTGAAACAGGGAGAGAGAAGAAGAATCCAAACTGTGGGTTTAAGTAAAAGTGAAAAAACAAATAAATAAATAAATCAGAATCAGAAGAATAATTGAAAAATAATTGTATAGTCTAATATATTATTATAGTTATTGGTATTATTATATTTATTATTGTAAAAAAAAAAAAAAAAAAAAAACACACACATTTTAATTTGTTATATTAAATATATTGCTTTAAAAAAATTGTAATATAGTTCCACTACATTTGTTTTATATATATTGTTGGACTAAATTGCAATATATAAATTATAAATGGTGTTGATGCATTTAACACATTCTATTTTATATTTTTATATAAGTGCATTTATATTTATAGTACAGTATATACTTATGTTAAAAAGTATATGTTGACATTTGCTGTGTACTGTAGACTGGAATCACCAGAGAAAAGGTGATCAAATTTGATTATATAAATCAATTGTATTATTAATACATGTCCTCCGGTCCCTTGCAATAGCAGGTGAACCCCTGATAACTGATCTGAGAATGATGATGTTTAAAGCAGAGTTGATGTGTCTCTGCGTTTGTGTTTCTCATGATGTCAGTGGTTTAATTAGAGTCCGTGTGTTTGGTTTGTGTGCCAGAGACACGGAGCAGCTGCGGATCAGTGCACTGGAGATCAGAAGACTCATCCTCTCTCTCTCTCTCTCTCCCTCTCTATCTGTCTCTCTCTCGCTCTGTTTGCTTGTTCAGGTGGATGGAACATTCTTGAGCTGATCTCTGAGTTTGCTCTCGCTTGTTTCCCAGTGCGCTCTGCTCCGTGTGTTCGCGTGATTGTTGTCAGTGTAAATAAGTGGGTCATTTTGAGTCCTGCATGAGACGCAGAACAAGATGTTTTCTGTCCAGATGCAGTGTGTCAGTGAGCTAATAGACTCTCTCCTCTGCTGTCTGTCTCTCTTTTACAGATGAGCTGAAGGGAGACTATGAGACCATGGGGCCCGATGCCGCTTTAGAGCCGGTTGGGAACGGAACAGGTGAGTCATGTGACCACGTTGATTTGCTGCATTTATACAGAGTGCATTAGCCTTGCCCACTTATTTCCAGAAGAGTGTTTCCCCTTAATTTTTCATCCCACAGGAATTTTAAAAAGTCATTGAAACATTCTAAGGTTTTATTTGAAGGTAAAAGAAAATCAAACAAAAAGACAAGATTGTGTGCTTAATAGAACTATTAAGCATTACAGATGGAATTAAAAACCATTGATTCGTCTAAAACTATTCATAAAGTTGGTTGAATCTATCGAAAGAATATATTTGAAGATAATTGCAAAATATGCATATATTCAAATATCCTAGTATTTTGAGAGACTCAATCACATCGTTCACAGTGCTTCATGGGAACGGTGCACTTTTCTCACTGAAGCTCTCTGATTGGTGGAATGATTGTACAGCATTGTGGGTAATGTAGTCTTTATCGGTGTTGGGTGTAACGCATTACAAGTAGCGCATGTTACTTACAATATTACTTTTTCCCAGTAACTAGTACAGTAACGAATTACTTTTTAAATTGTAGAGTAATATAACTGAGTTACTTTTTTCATTCACCCCTGAGGTTTAGCAGCAGAAACACAATGGCATTGTTCATCTGAATCCACAATCATCCGTGTGATTCCTGCTCTGTGTTTGACATCACACACACAAGGGTTTGTTTCATGAGAAACACCAGTAGGCTGTGTTTGAGCTGTCATTGCTGATGTAGTTCAGGAGGAAGGATGTGTAGTTTTAATAAAGCTTTCTAATGTTAGACACACACTCCAGAGATAAATGTCTCGGCGGCGTGGCCCACGATCCTCCTCTGCAGGGAGGACCGTTCTCGGCTCGAGCATCGGGAGCGGAAGAAAAAACATCAGGACATCGACTTTAGAGCACTTTCTTCTGCGAGCGAGAACTTCCCCAAATCGCATTTTAGGCCAAAATCTAATTTGTGCGCAAACTCGATTTGTTTAGATCATGTAAGCCGCAAAACCCACAGCAGCGAGGAGCTAAACGTGTTCATTTGTCGGGCTCACGCGTGTTCATGTGAATGATAGTGAGGCAGGTCTAGTAATGAGAGAGGAGGGAAATCATTTGCTCTGTTAAATAACGTTAAAGGGCTGCCGGCTCTGACATTTTCAAGACATTTTTGACAGCGACACAGCCCAGCGGCTCGACCTTTGCACAAATGAGACGATAAAATGTTTACTGTCAGACAAACCTCAGTGCAGAGTTTGTTCCTTACACAAGCTCATCCTAATTAAAAGGTAGCTGATAAAACTCCAGCCGAACATGCCTTGTCTCTCTGCTGTAATATTTAACTTGTCTGACGAACGGATGAGAGCTATTTATTCTCCGTTAGATAATATTCTGTTACATAATAACGTAAAACACCTTCGGTTTCCTGTATCTGCTCTTGTAGAGAAATGATGTGGAGAAACAATTATGATGCTGTCTTGGTGTCTGTTTTGTACATACACTAATTTTCCATCTGAGCACCCCCCAGAGCAAATTTTATTGTTTTTTTTCACAGCTCAATACTGATGTTTCTTCTGGTTCTCAGATGAGATTTGCAAATGAGTGACTAGCTGTCATCCAGTAAAAGTATAGAGCTTTATAATGAATGTGGAGCAGCTCAAATTATTTGATGACTGTGTTATTTTGGAAAATCCAAGGACATTGGTTTTTTTTAATCTTGCTGCCGTCTTTGCGTAAGATTTGAAAGTGTGAAAGAATGAATTTCGATAGCCAAAAAACACATAGCCTCAAAATTAGTTGGCAAAATCCTCTCATTTTTAATGTAATTATCAGAATCCACCTAGTTAGGAGTTCGATTAGAGATCTAGTAGGTGATGTTGGGATTGCAGAATTCGTTTCTTCTCCTTGTCTGACTAATACATTTAAAAGTAGAAGAAAGGGTTTATCGTTAAAAGCTTTTCCACAATTCCAATGGTTCTCCTGTAAGATTAACTCATATTTCTTATTTTAGTGGCCATTAGGTGGCTAGATAAGGCAGTAATTTAGACGTATCCCTCCCAGATCGTTTCTCTAATGTTGCTGCGTTCTTTTTATCACAGCCTCTGCCGCGTGTTTCCGTCACCTTCCAGTGCACCATATTTTTCACATGCAAGGTTTTATTTAAACGGTGCTTCTCTCTGTGTGTGTGTGTTTCCAGTAAAGAACGTTCACTGCGCCACTGAGTTCGAGGATTTCTTCGGGAAGCGCAAACTGGTGGACAGTGAAAGTCATGTGGTCAGCATTGCCGAATACCTCCAGAGAGGAGACACAGCCATCATCTACCCCGAGGCACCGGAGGAGCTCTCCCGCTCCCGCCTCGCCACGCCCGAAGCCAACGGACATGAGGACAACGGTGAGAATGTCGGGCAGCTGTTGCCGCCGTCTGATTGGCTGCATGCCGGAGTGTTTACCTTTAGAGCGAGGTGCAGCTGTCCGAGTGGTGAAATCATAAACCCTAAATTTCCCGTCCCGAGGGGGGCAGCCAGGGCGCGTTACACTGCATACCACTCTTATGAAGAACGTGTGAAAAATTAGACGTGCGAGCCACCAGTAGTGATTACAACAGAGAGAACACAACTGGCCCCTGAACGCCATCAGCGGTCACTCCGTGTTCAGGTTTACACAACTGCTTTTAGCCGGTTAGCGTTAGTAGCACTTTATTCCGACACAATCCAAAGAAGCCAAGTTCTGTGGCTCCCAGACACCCATTTAATTTTGGACACCAAGTGGTGACCCATATACAAAACCATAATGTTACCATAAGCTGCACAGAACCAACACAAATACAGTTTTAACATAGGAATGTTTGGTAACACCTTACTTGATGCCTTCAGAAATAATGATAACCAAATATTTGCACATTTCTTCTTATAGTGCAATACATTGTTTAATGCATTATACATTCTAAAAGTATAAAAATAGGTAAGAATTATAATGTATCATGTAATACATTATGACGTGCTTTATAAGGCATGACTAATGTTTAAAAAACACTTTATGATAAATGATTAATCGTGAATAATCGCATACAAAATAAAGGTTTTTGTGTACATAGCATATGTGTGTTCCGTGTGTATTAATATATATATATATATATATATACAAATATACACACATGCAGTATACATGTTGAAAATATTTACATGTGCACATTTGAATATTTATATTTTATGTATTTAGTAATAGTTAGTAATATATAAACATAACCTTTTCCTTAAATATGTACATGCATGTAATTGTATTTATATATACAAAATAAATATAAACAGTGTATTATGTTAGCAACGATTTTGTTTTGGATGTGATCAATCACAATGAATCTTTTGCCTGCACTAATATAAAGGTTTCAAGTAAAAGGATAACACATATTTTTATATTAATAGTAAAAATGTTCATTAATATCTACAGACCAGGGGTGGCTAATGGCTAAAACAATGCTATAACTGCAATTATCATATAAATAAGACACAATTTAGTGCATATATTGCCAGATTCCATAATCTGTTTAAAATTTGCACAATAATTCCATTATCCATTCCCAACATTGACCACCTTTTGTATTTTTACATTTTGGACAATGGCTTCATGCTAAAAAGGCCAAACATCATCCTAATTATCAGCCTGGCTAACTAATCTGTCTGTCGCTAGTATGTTCCCACTTTAGGAGTGAAAAATAGTTTAAAACATGAATGTGTTATATTTCTTCCATCACATAAAGCCCATGAGAAAAACTCGTTGAGTTGTGTGAATCCGAAACGCACCTACTGTGTGTGTTCATGCATTGGCGTGAGTCCGTGTAT
Source organism: Enteromius treurensis (assembly GCA_032275025.1). Classification (NCBI taxonomy): domain Eukaryota; kingdom Metazoa; phylum Chordata; class Actinopteri; order Cypriniformes; family Cyprinidae; genus Enteromius; species Enteromius treurensis. Next base: position 12,170 of record JAUCMU010000052.1, read on the forward strand.
GCGTGGCAGTGCCAACTTCGACGGTGGCACACAGTGGAGCAGATTGTACAGATACCTCCTCGTACCACCCTGGGCACAGTGCCCATTTGCTGCCATTGATTTGCTGACCTTTTGGCCCTCTGCCCCTCTCTCTCTGCTGCAGACCTGCCACCTGGAACTCCAGATGCTTTCGCCCAACTGTTGACCTGCCCCTACTGCGACCGGGGTTACAAACGCTTGACTTCCCTAAAGGAACACATCAAGTACCGGCACGAGAAAAACGAAGAGAACTTCGCCTGCCCTCTATGCAGCTACACGTTTGCTTACCGCACTCAGCTGGAGAGACATATGGCCACACACAAGCCAGGACGAGATCAGGTGAGCCATACTTCCTCCCTCTCTCTTCTCTCTCTCTCTCTCTCTCTATGCCTTGCTCCAGCTCTCTATCTAATGTGCTGTATTCCCTCTGAGAAAAGATATCATTTTGATTGGCAATCATTATTAATTTTTCATGGCATTTTGAAGATGCAGATCTTTTAATGGTTATAGCCTTAATTGAGGTCTAAATGGTTTTTTGATGGCCTGCTCTGATATGATTCTGCAGTCTTATATTCACGATCGAATGACTGTGTTAATTTCCAATTTCAAAATTGTATCCGCTCTTTAGGTTTTCTATTTTATGTTCTTTAAAAATCAGTTTCTCTGCGGTGACAGAGTAACACATCATCATTTCCAAGTGCGTGAATGATAAACGTGAGCCGTTTTTTCTCTTAACAATCTGTCGCAGCATTATTTACACATATCGAATGGGTTGTTGTGGCAAGCATGAGACGCATTTCCCTGTAGATACATTGTCTCTCTACTGGCAAATAAAGCAGGTAAAAAGCAAAGCGACACTGATCTCTCTAGAGACCGAACCACTTGAAACCTATCTTTATGACTCCAAATACAGTGGGACATCAGAATCGTTCCTGTAATCAATGGAGATGAGGTCCAGCAGCTCTTTTATCTCTCAGACCTGACGTTCTGACTAGAACAGAATGATTTGATACACAACGAGCTGCCAACTTCTTCACCTGATGCCACGAGCCGCTCAAAACATGAACAGATGGCCCATTCTGCACCCGTGACTTCTCTAATCCACAAATTACTTCCTATTTGTTGGTCTTTGTTTGTGTGCTTCATCTCGAAAGACTTTCCTGTTGAAAATTTGCCGTTTGTCTGAAAATGCGATGGCCGTTGAAACCCGTCCATGATGTCTACCGATCCTTGCTAAGCCAGATAACATGCAAATCAAATGCCCCGCCCACATCATGCTTGACACACTTAGCGCAAGTGCATCACACCGGGCGGAAAAATCCCTCTCCTCTCGCTGCTGCCAGTCACAATTAAGACGAGGGAGTGACTGTATCACATCGAGGATGATGGTGGGACCAAAACCTGCCTCCATCCTCAGAGGGAAGGTGGGGGGCGTAAAGCAGCTGTTGCTGTTTGTTTATGCGACTCAGCAACATATGAGCGAATGGTGGGGTCCCTCCCCGCCGTGGGCCGCCCGGCTCCCTGCTTGATGTTTGAAGGTTGCCGCTGTTTGAACAATCCTCCCTGTGTCCTGTGCTTTATGCCATCTGTCTCCAGCGGAATGCGGGCCTCTCTCTCCCCACCAGTTGTCGGAGCCTATCATGGGCGGCGCTCACAGGCCTTTTGTGTTCCTCTGCCCGTTCGACATACTCACCTCCCACTATGAATTAATTGTGCTCGCCTGGTGCGCTCTCTGCTTCTCTGCACTGACGCCCGTATTGTTGTTGTTGTTATTGTTATTATATTTTGATTTTCGAGGCTCTGCTTTGAATTGCAAATGCGAGGGGCGCAGCGCTCATGTTCTACCTTTGAACAGCAAATGAAGTGCCTGCCTACAAGCCGCATTCACGCATTATTAAAGAGACGTTTGAAGCCTCTAAACAGCCTACAAATTTGTGTCCAATTATGAAATTGCAACATTTATACAAGCCCACCTTTTTGCGTAATGAACTCTTTGCGCAGGTATCTGAAGGATGTGTTGGTTAAATACGGGTGATTTATTCGGAACGATTATGCTAAATTAGATGAAGTGGATCATTTCTGCCTCCCTAATGAGGAGAAAAGTCTTAAAAATAGGATTCTTTTTGTTGTTGTTTTTTCACTGCCAATGCGGCATTTCTGGCTCTAGAGTCAGGAAATGAAAAGGTATGAGATGCTCTGTTATCGCTGCTCAAATGCACCCAACCAAAGCAAGATGCTGCTTTACAACGGGAGCCATTTGGCCCATCATGAAATTATTCACTGAAATCTTGTCTGTTGTTTGTTTGTGCAAGAGAAGCTCATGTGAATATTTTCTCATCCACAGCACCAGATTCTCAACCAGGGCTCTGGCAACCGCAAGTTCAAATGCACTGAATGTGGAAAGGCCTTCAAATACAAGCACCATCTAAAGGAGCACCTGCGAATACACAGTGGTACGTCCTTTTCTTTCTTTCTTAACTCGTTGCCTTAGATATGACTGTTCTTGATTCTGCACCCGAATGAATGGGTTGTTTCTCTGTCATCTCTTCAATAGAGAAGTTTTATTAGACGAAAAGAGGGTGTGCGCTCATTTATTTGGGTCAATAAGAACATCTCTCTCTTCTTGATTTGATCAAATTCTTTGCTTGTCTTCACCACAGGTGAGAAGCCATACGAATGTCCAAACTGTAAGAAGAGATTCTCGCACTCCGGGTCCTACAGTTCACACATCAGTAGTAAGAAATGCATCGGACTCATCGCCATCAACGGCAGGGTGAGGAATAATCTGAAGACGGGTTCATCTCCGACCTCTGCGTCGTCCTCCCCTACGAACACAGCCATTTCGCAGCTACGACACAAACTGGAGAATGGCAAACCCCTCGGTCTGCAAGACCAGTCCAACCACCTCAACATCAAATCTGAACCACTGGACTTCAATGACTATAAGCTGATGATGGCCTCTCATGGTTACGGTACAGGCAGCCCCTTTCTGAATGGTGGTGTGAGGGGAGGAAGCCCACTGGGCGTTCATAACTCCCAGAGTCCCCTTCAGCACCTGGGCTTGGGAATGGAGGGGCAAATGCTAGGATATCCATCACTGGGAAACAACCTGAGCGAGGTACAGAAGGTCCTGCAGATCGTGGACAACACAGTTTGTCGGCAAAAGATGGACTGCAAGCCAGAAGACATCTCCAAGTTGAAGGCTTACATGAAGGAGTTGGGTTCCCACATAGAGGAACAGAAGCAAGCACTGACTTCTCCAGGTGGACCCCAGAACACTCTTCCACTCATCAATCACAACGGTGCCACCAAGAGCATCATAGACTACACGCTTGAGAAGGTCAACGAAGCCAAAGCCTGCCTTCAGAGCTTGACCATGGACTCTAAGAGGCAAATTAGCAATATCAAGAAAGAGAAGGCAAATCATATGCTAGATTTAGGTATAGATGACAAAACGCATGAGAATAATAATCTAATGTTTACACCGTTCTCCTGCCAGTATTGCAAAGAGACCTTCCCTGGCCCCATTCCTCTGCACCAGCACGAGCGCTACCTTTGCAAGATGAATGAGGAGATCAAAGCCGTGCTTCAGCCCACTCAGAACGTCTCAACCAACAAAAGCGGCTTGTTTGCTGAGAAACACGGCCTCTTGCACCCCTCCATCATCCCCGAGAAAGGCATCAACGGCCCGATCAGTCCCTACAAGGACCACATGTCAGTGCTGAAAGCCTATTTTGCCATGAACATGGAGCCCAACTCAGAAGAACTACTGAAAATCTCCATAGCGGTCGGCCTTCCACAGGAGTTCGTGAAAGAGTGGTTTGAGCAAAGGAAAGTCTTTCAGTACGCAAACTCCAGGACTCCTCCTTTAGACAGGAACCATGTGGAGTCTGGTCACCCGGTCTCTGTTCACACGCCCACTAAAGACTCGTTAGGCATCCGCTCTTCAATGTCCCTGGTCAAAGGGACGGACCGCATCAGATCCCCCTCAATACCCGAGCTTCATAACAACATGAACAACTGCGACACCCCACTCAGGCTCTCCAAAACCCTGCAGTTCTCCAACCACAAGTCACTGGGGGATAAGCTGGACCACTCCCGAAGCAACACGCCATCTCCTCTGAACTTGTCGTCCGCCTCTTCCAAAAACTCCCACACTAGCTCTTATACACCCAACAGCTTCACCTCCGAGGACCTGCAGGCTGAACCTCTCGACCTCTCGTTGCCAAAGCTCATGAAGGAGCCAAAGCACATCTTGACTGTGAAAAGTCGACCCAAGCTAAACAGCACCCCCACTGACCATAACCACGTCGCGATGCCCCGGGAGCACACAGACGAGCCGCTCAACTTGGCTTATCTGTCCAAGAAGGAGTTTGGCAGCCCCAATGCAAACAGCAATCTGGACAAAAGCTTGAGTCCAATGTTTGGTTTAAACCCGTTTGCTGCCAAACCCCTGTATACCTCCTTGCCGCCCCAAAGCGCATTTCCACCCCCCACGTATATGCCCCCGGTGCAAGCCAGCCTCCCGGGGCTTAGACCCTACCCAAGCCTCGATCAGATAAGCTTCTTGCCTAACATGGCCTACACGTATGCGGCGGGGGCGGCCAGCTTCGCGGAGATGCAGCAAAGGAGAAAATACCAGCGGAAGCCAGGGTTCCAGGTAAATTACGGACACTCTGTTTCATAAACTCTCAGGCCGCGTGTTTCTTTTTTTCTGTCCCTCTAGTGAGTGGCGCTCAGCTTCATTCAGACACTAATTAAAAGCCTCTCAGACTGGGAGAGGGGAGCTCACCTCACGCCCAGCGGCGGGTGAGGCAATGAAAGAGAACCACGGTTCCTGTGGTAGACGACGATGCCTCTAGTACCATAAGCTGTTTCTTTTTTTAGCGGTGATAGTTATGTTGCCAGTTCTTGAGTGGCTCGTCCAAGATGCCGAGTACAGGAAAACGTCAAAGTGTCAGGTGTTGGGTGTAGACGTGCCTGTGGCGCCGCTGCTCTTTTTCCCCATCTCAGGTGTGAGAAACATCAGAGACATAGAGAGTCAGTGAACCTTAGACGTATCTCTTCATTTCTGCTCCTTTTTTTCCATTTTGCTCCTTTTTTCCCCTATAATTCTACAGCGAGAAAAGCCGAAATGAGCTTGAGCATAAAGATTAATAATGCACACTCCCCATGTTCATTACAGCTCAGCGCTGAGGGCTGTTTAACATCGGGGAAACCATTCTGATAAAAAAGTATTAATAATGTTTCCTATTCTAAGTTATTAAATTAGATTTAAAAAATACAGCTAAGGGCATTTAGCTCAAATTGATTGCAGAACGATAGCACAGAGCTTTTTAAAAGAGAGTGCACAGAACTATTGTCAGTCCAGAGCCGACTGTCCTTAATGAGAGCATAGTCGCCGCAGTTTTGGCCATTTTGTGCCCCTCCTGATGTAATCATTACCGTTTGAAATTAGAAGACTGTGGCAATATTCCCTACTAAGACTCTCTTCTTATTGTTATTAGCTTCTAATGTAATAATATTTTTTCCCCATTAATTTAAGTTTAAGCCTATCGGGGTAATCTCTGCTCAGATAAATACTGCGCTAACACCCTTTCATGTATGAAATTAAACCAAATTTGAATGCAAATATATGGAATAAGGTGTGATTAAGAAGAGAGAAAGGCCTCATTTGCAATATCCTGCCTTTACATGATTTTTTTCAGGTCGCAAACATTTTAATGTTTAATTCGTATGAGACTGCTACTCCAGTTTTAGCTGAGAAATGCATATCTTATTCATATTGAGAAGTTAATATTTCTATGTTAAAATATAGAAAATACATAAATAGACGCAAGCGAGTTCTCTGTTTACAATTTATTGTCTACTTTATCTGGGTGTATAATAGAATTTCAGAAAAGAATAAAAAATACAGTTTAATATAAATATTTTTCATTATAAATAATTAAAAAATATGAATACATTATATAATTAGATTATGTTGTTTTTAATCTATTAAATTAGATTTTAAAGTGTAATCGATCATGACTGTTAGTAACAGCAGTTTTGTGATTTGTTAATTTTAATATTGCTGAACTGTAAAGTGAACTGCTTTGTGTGATGACAATAGAAATAACAATCAACTCAAGGAGCTAATGATCGCCGTCTCTTTCCAGAGCGAGCTTCTTGACGGGCCGGCAGATTATCTGAGCAGTCTAGATGATATGGCCGACCCCGAGGCCTGTCTGTCCAGGAAGAAGATTAAGAAAACAGAAAGTGGTATGTACGCGTGTGACCTTTGCGACAAAACATTCCAGAAGAGCAGTTCCCTCCTCAGACACAAATATGAACACACAGGTATATATACTGTTCTAGACACCATCATTTAATAACTGTCTGTCTAACTCCAGAATATTCACGCTGCTTCTTGCTTTCTTTTCTTTCGCTCTGTCTTTTTCCACTACCTTAATCATGTTTTCTTTTTTCCTTTTTAAGTAGAAACTAACATGTTTCTCTCCTGTTGACAGTCAGTGAGAGGATTTGTAAATGTAATTAATGCGGCAAAAACATGACACTGATATTGCACTAAATCAGTCAAACAAACAAACAAACAAGAAGCTGGACTGAATAATCTCTGGAATTGTCTGGGAGTGACCGGGAGCATGAACCTTTGACCTTTACACTCTACACTCACATCACACATTTATTCATGTAGAGTTCATTTTGGAAAAAGGGTTTTATATATGAAATGAATGGGCAATGTTTTGCTAAATTACTTCAGATTATTTATTTTTTTTACACTTTTTTATGACAGTCTAACTTAACTGTTGTTATAACTGCTTGCTTGATTTACCCCTGAAATTAAAGCAATAGTGTATTTACTATGTTAATTATTACACAGAAAAACGCTGCAATACACTTAAATTTGTATTAGATCTAAGAATGAAGTAAGGTTCTGCTCATTTAATTTTTTAAATAAAATATGATAAAAATGTGAAAGTTGTCGGGGAAGTGCAGTAAATCAGAATTAAACACTTTGTTGTGTGAATGTAGCCTGAAACCATGTAATTACACATGGATTGTTGTTTTTAACCAATCAGCTGTCGGCTTGAGGCTACACTTTCATTGAAATTAATCATTTTCAACAGAAATCCAATTGTAAAAAATGTATTTGTAATAATTATACAGAATCTCCGTGCATACACATGTAAAACGGACACAGGGTTAAAATGATTTAAATGAAAAAAGGCATAGACCAGAAACCTGAAGAATTACATTTCTAGAATAAAATTCATCCAACACATATAAAGTTTTGTTAAATAAAATAATTGTTTTCCAAATGGATGGAAGAAAAAAGTGTGAAGGAGCAGCTCTTCAGAAATGCAAACATCAGCTGAAAGCAGCTCTAGATAGCTTCATTGGTTATAATGGGAGCGATTTAGTTTTGATGCATTGTGATGTGTAACTCATGCCAGCTGTAGACATGGAGCTTAAGGTCACATTCTAACCCAGAGATCAGCCAGTGTGAATACAAGAGTAAAATACAAGTGAATTTAAGGAGGAGAGTAACTGCGTGCACACACACACACACACACACACAGTTTCTTTCTCTTGATTGCATCACCGTTTACAGTCAGTCTGGAAGGACATGGGAATGAATCCATTGACGTGAATACAACTATTTCATTTCCCTGTCTCTCTCTTGTTCTTTGTGCTCTCTCTCTCTTTCTCGGGTGTTATGGCGGTGCGTTCTTGTGCTGTTTGCGGTCAGCTCTTGACCAGTTACATCTGTCGTGTGACAGTAAATATAAAGTTCAGACTATAACTAATATTATAGCATATCAGTGTAAAAGTTCAGACTATAGTCAATACATCAGTTCAGACTATAGTCAATATTTGTTCTGCCTTTTTTTTTACTACATTTAAGTATTTGTTTTTGAATCAGAGAAATTATTATTTTAACCTGAGGATGTATTTTAAATAACTAATGCAAGCAGTACATTTATATAAAAAAGAAGCTAAAATAATTAATGCATGTTTTCTAACTGTAAAAAATAAAGAAGCATATTTATTCACTTTCATTTATATGCACTACTAAAACAACTTTTAGTAATACAGCGCAGCATTTACATCATGTCTTTTTAATTGATTATTTAATATATGAACATGCCACAGGAGTGTTTTGAATCTGAAAGTGCATTTTAAATAAATATATTTCATAAAGAATGTTGCATGTCAAATACAAAGTGCATCAAACGAGCACAATATACACGGATTGCCTTCAAAATGATCACAAATAATAACTACATGCACATTAGTTGTTGCTGCAGTAATGTGTAGAAAGTACAGGGCAATGTTTACCCCATAGTTGATTTTTCAGGGGCTAAAACAAAATAAAGATAATGGTGCATGTCAGCTCGGAAGAAATGTATAAGAAATAAAAAACAAAAAAACACTATTGCTTATTTTTTGACTTATTACAAAAGCAGTGTTTGAATAATTATGGATATTAATTTTACAAACAGAACATAGCAGTTCTACACAGATACTATGTATGGTAAACATTAAGCTAGAACACATTTTGCATTACTGTCCGGTGATCTGTTAAATTATACAGCTCTGAACTGTTTTCTATCAGTGCTTTCATGAGAAAATCCCTTCATATTATGTGCATATTGAACATCAGTCACCTCCGAGAGCATGAATACAGATATCTGACAGCTACAGGGTCACTACAGAGAGACGCTCGACTGGCCTAGAAGAGAGAGCATGATGAAATATCACAAATATCACATAGAAACCCCAGCAATTAAATATCATGCACCTGACCACAGCCCTCACTCTTTCCCTCTTTTTCTTTCTTCCTTCCTTCATGCCATCCCTCTCTTTCAGCTCTTGTCCCTCTCGTGATGTTAGATCACCTCACGCGTAACGCGGCACACGACAGAAACAGAGAATCCGCCGGCGCATTCGTCTCTGTTTGTTTGTTCCCGCGCTCCAGCGCTGTGTTTGTTTTCCTAGTGCCGGCTTATTTATGTTGCAGCGTTGTAGCCCTGCGCCGCTTCACGCTTCACTTCCGCGAGAGAATGTTAGAGAAGGCAAACACGGATCATTTTGGCCCGTTTTCACCCGAATCCTTTTATTTGGTGTTTATTTTGTGTGTTTGAGAGAGGTGCGTGTCCCGCTCGCTCACGGCGTGCAATCTTGTCGTTGTGTGTCTCCGCAGGTAAACGACCGCACCAGTGTCAGATCTGCAAGAAGGCCTTCAAACACAAGCATCATCTGATCGAGCACAGCCGGCTGCACTCTGGAGAGAAGCCCTATCAGTGCGATAAATGCGGCAAGCGCTTCTCTCACTCGGGCTCGTACTCGCAGCACATGAACCACAGGTACTCCTACTGCAAACGAGAGGCGGAGGAGCGCGAGGCGGCCGAAAGAGAAGCCAGGGAGAAGGGTCACCTGGAGCCCACGGAGCTGCTGCTGAACCGGGCGTACCTGCAGGGCATGGCTCCGCCCGGATACCCCGAGCACCAAGAGCGGGAGCCCATCCTGAGAGACGGCTTGAACGGGAGCATCCGGGAGCGACTCAAGGAGGTGGAAGGAGCCTTCGTCAAGATGGGCCGGCGGGACGACGACTTCGAGGAGGAGGAAGAGGAGAGCGAGAACAAAAGCATGGACACGGATGGGGACACCCTGAGGGACGAGGAGGAGAACGGCGAGCACTCGATGGACGAGAGCTCCATGGATGGCAAAACCGAATCCAAATCAGATCACGAGGACGGCGCGGAGGACGTGGTGTAGCTGCATTATGCAAAAAAAAAAAGAAAAAAAAGTGGACAATAAAAGAAATGAAGTTTTAAAAATGTGTACAGTATTAAGGCCTAAAGTATGTGTGGTGCTACCATCTTAAAAAAAGAAAAAGAAGAAGAAGAATCACGTGTTCCATAGTATTTATAGCACAAACTAGTACTTGTACAAAAATTGCACTCCGCTTCTATAATCACTACGAGAATAACGAATTATTTGCCAATGTATATTTATACAGTGTTGAAAAAAAGCGTCTGCGGGATGCAGGGGATCAGTATTTAATGCGTTTCTGCCCTCGCCACACACTCTTTCAGGCCACGAAGGACCGACCGTAACAGTATTCCATTTGATTTCGAGTCTTAAAGAGACTGTTTGGAGAGAGAACGACCATTCGACCGGGACAGACGGACGGATGGAGCCTTTGGAAGGTTGTTGCCTTATATGCAAACCTGTTAATCAGCGCGTTTCTAAAGTGCCAACCCTGTTCAGTATTGGAGGAGAGCCGTCTCTCTCTCTATCTCTCTCCGATCAGCACGTTCTCTCTGTTAGCACAGCAGCTCTTTAGTTTACAACGACGTTTGTGCAATTTTGTTCTCAGTATTACACCAAACCGTTTGCAACCACACAGTTGCATCCTTTTATTTGTAGGTTTAAATAACATCTTATTTATGTGGCCCATTTTGTATCTCCTGATTTTATTTATTTCATACTGTACAGTACAGTATTATAGTTCTTCAATAAATAGATCTATTTTAGTAAAATGGAACCTGGAGTTGATGAGAGCATTTATTGTGTTTTGAGACATTAATTGTGAAATGCAATTTTCATTTTCTTTTTAGTTTTTGTTGTTTTTTTAATTTTAATTATTATTATTATTATTTTTTTCCAGTTACTGGAAATTCCAACATTTGGGAACTTTTGATACAATATTGTGAGATCACTGTATTTTCAACTGAAAAAAAGAAACAGAGAAAAAAAAAGAGAGATCCACATGTCTTTTGTCAAAGTGGAACAGGGACAGTTGAAGTTCAATGTATGATAATATCATGACTGAAAACATACAAATCTTTCCTGAAATGTCTTTGTAAGAGTATTATGGACTTTTTAATTTGTAATTTCTCTTGGAAATGACCATGCTCAAATAAAAGTAGCCAAATTAAAGATGGTTTGAAGACGGCGTGTGAATGTGAGTGAGCGTGTGGATTGAATTATCATACGTCGTCCATATATTCATGTGTTTTTGTTTTAGAGGACACTCGCCACTGCGGCTCAGGCTTTGACGCTATGAAAGCGGCGGGAATTTCACCTTTCAAAGGTGATTCTCAGGCTCCGTCATTAGATATTCCTGCGACTTCACAGCCGATGAAGGCCGAGCAGGTTTTCAATGAACTCTTCAAATAAAGAGCAGAGAACCTGTCGAACAAAGCCAGAGCGAGACAGACAGAAAGACAGAGAGACAGCTTAAAGTGTCTTGAGTTCTTACAGCATATGCATATGAAAGCACAGATCAAACACTCTCTCTCTCTCACACACACACACACACACTGAAGATGCCCAGCCGTCCACGTCTCTCTTCTCACCTGATCAATTGAGTTTGCAAATGATGAAAAAAGGAGTAAAAAGTTTACTGAAGATGCCACATCACAAAGCTTTCTTCTATTCAGTTTCAAATGTTTATTGAGATTTCAACAGTATTTAAACTGAGAAGAATACTTAGAACTTGTTTTATATGTATTATAAAAGGACATGCATATACACAAATTGTCACTGTTTTGGATTTTGGATATAAAAAATCAATTCCTGTATGAACACAAACCAATGAGAAGCTGCTGGAAATGTGTTGCAGAATTATTTCTTATTGAAACTGCAATTAGAAAAATAAATACATTGCATAAAATTACAACAGGTGACAGTTTTATAAAGAAATGTGACAGTTATCAAAAAATAACAACTGCACAGTTCTACAGAAAAACAAAGAAGATTAATAATAATATATATATAAAAACCAGTTTTGACAGCTAGTCCTGGTGTTCCCCGTACAGTATATTTGTACTAAGATACATAATTAGGATAAAAAATGAGTTTTGTGCCTCAGGTTATAGTTCAGTGTGACATATTTGGCAGCCACAGTGTGTTTCCAAAATAATTTCCATTTGTTCATTATAATTTAAAAAAAGTCATAATTCCAGCAGTCAGTGACATCAGCCAGTTCCTGTATTCATGTAGAACAGCTTTTCAGTGTTGACTCGCTTTTTTTAAAGGATGTGTTTCTGTTGTTTTCAGCTGTTGTTGTTATTTTTCATGTGTTTAATGTCTCTTAGAATATTAATCTGTGATAATGAAGCAGCAGTGAGACGCACACACTTAACCCTCTCATCACTGACATCAACTGCAGCAGTTGCAGCTCAATAAGACATTTTTAACCATCCAACCCACCATGAGTATGACCTTTGACCCCTTACCAACCACTTCAGATTCGTATAT
>JAUCMU010000052.1:24562-53286 GCA_032275025.1 Enteromius treurensis
AGGATTTAGACCCAGTGCTGCCCACAGGTCTATCGGCTTTGACAGTCCTTATCTAAAATGACTGCACATGCCATTGTGTTATTTATTAATGACAACATGAGTTCAAAATGTCTGATGTGAAAGAGGATCAACATTCATGCATTACAAGGTTAATAAATATTACAAATGAAAGGCCTTAATAATTCTGTGGATCACTCACAACTGAGTCACACGGCTGCTGTACTGTTCTTACAGAATGTGTGTGTGTGTGTGTGTGTGTGTATGTTTTGGCGGTTGTGTTGGTATGTTTGGAGTTTCTTCTGTCTGATGATTCACTGTTGCTCTTTCACCAACTGTACAGAGTTCTGAGAGACAGACAGCACTGGTTCTCCTCTCTCTCTCTCTCTCTGAATGTCCCTTTCTCTCACAAGCTCATATTGCTATTGGCTCGGTTCTCTTCTTAAACATCTCTCTCTTGCACAGCTTAAATCTTCCAATGCAAAAACAAACCTCACTCTCACAGATAATATAATGACGCACACACACTGAACACATGACTCTACACAGTGCAGCCTTTTAGACAGCATATTGCCACTTTATCAGTATCATTCTATAATTCTATTTTATCAGAAAAAAACTACTTTTCATTCTTTATATTATTGTTAATAATAATAATAATAATAATAATAATATGTAAAACAATGTTTGAAAATAAAATAAAATTTGTTAATGTATTAGTAAAAAAAATAATGAACTAAAAATGAAGAAGAATTTTAAAGTATTTAATAATCTAGGTTTGTAATAATAATGTTATTTTTAAATACTATTGGTTATTTCTAATTAGTATTTTTATTTTTATTTTTTTTATCAGTTATCCAAATTATAATTCATAAATAAACATTTTAGGTTATGAGTCTGTTCTACATGTTGCAGAAGAGCTAAAGTCTTCTCTTCTCCAAAAAGAAAAATGTTTGAGAAGGTCTTTTATATTGAAAATATTTGAATTAGATTCTATTACACCGAAAATAAATTAAACACACACTATTCATTAAAAGTTTGAACACACCTGACTATAAATGTTTCACAACATGTTTTCTTGTGCGTCACAACACATTTCTGTGTTGCAATGACTTAAGTGTAAACATTTTATTGAAATGTATTATAACAGTTTATTATATACAATTTTACATCATTATACAAAATTATGTAATACATTTATTTTACCTCAGATTCAACAAAGTTAATAGTCAAACTATTATAGAAATATTGCTAACAAGTTATTTAACAGTGTCAAAATTTTTGATTCACCCTCAAGTTTTGCTGGACTCAGACTTTTGACCTGACTCAATTATTCATGTCTCCCATATGCTGCTGCCTGTACATGTGTGTGTGTGTGTGTGTGTGTGTGTGTGTGTGGAGCGCCTGGCACTCACAAAGAGGGATGGTTCAATGTCGTACAGTCAGACAGACAGATGAGCAGTGAGAGGCCAACAGCTGCTCAGCCCAGAGAGAAACACACACATACACACAGGACACAAATCATAAAGCACAAAATATAAATATATAAAGCAAAGCATTTTACAAACTGTAAATGTATAAAACAAAATATAAACCAGAGAGAGAGAGGCATAGGGTGAGAAAACACAAAATATGTGTTGTAAACAAAACAATGTGTGTTACCATTATTGAGCTCTGGACTGCCAGAAGTGTACAGTGCTGACCTACACTTACAATACTTAGAATAATTACATTAATGAAGAAAAGAAGATTATGTTTGAGATGCTAATTTTAGGCCAATTAATGCTTCATTATTGTTATTATTGTTATTATTGTAGCATGTACTAGGATGTTTCCATGAACTTTGACCCCAGCAGTAGTTACCTTTTAACCTTTTTGTTTATCACTAAATACACTAACATGCACATGCATGCATCCACATCTGCCTTGAACACACACACACACACACACACACACACACACACACACACACACACACACACATACCTACAGTAACAGCCTATTTGGGCTATTCGTCTAAAAAAGGAGAAAGGTAATTATAGGTTTTGCCAGCACGTTTTATGGAGCCTTTGATATGCAGAAACACAGATTTGAGCGGCAGGCAGCAGGTTGTGTGAGTGTGTGTGTGTGTGTGTGCAGCTGAGTGCTGATTAGATGCCTGATCAGGGCTCTGACTGCAGGGTCTCAGCTGGGGACCAGGAACATCCTTCATTACGCGTTTCCAGGGGAGTGGAATTGTGCTCGCGTGGCGGCCTGACGCAGGGGTTATAATCATATCTGTTTAGATTAGCGGTCAGTTATCTTGACATAGATGCCCCCCCCCCCCCCTAAAATGTGTTCACATAGACTGACAAACAGTCAAAGCAGCGAAACTCACTTGGGCCTAGGACAGAACCCTGATGGACACCGTACCGTGATGCAGCTGATATGTTCATGTGACTCCACAGCTGTCTGTCAGGGTAAATATGCTACAGTTTAACAATCAGTAATTTAGATTGAACATCCTCATGCTTAGTCTTTAACTTGTTCAGCGTTTATAGGCCAACCGCTGCCAATTTACTCGCTGGGTTGGCATAAACGCGCGCGTGTGTTACGAGCAGGCTGTTTATAATAGACTCGCCACCGTTGCCCCTCGCAGTCAGATAATTACACGTTCTGGACTCAAAATGCAAAGCTGAACACGATCAGACCTGTTTCAGGGACATGGAAACCTATGCCTTTTTTCATCTTTCCTTCTATATGTAATTTTTTTAAGGCAAGCATTCACACACAGCCGTTGGGGATTAGGCCTAATGACAGAAGTTAATTATATTAAGTGTAATTTTTAAAAACAGTTCATGAACTGCAAATTATAGTTAAGAGCCCCTTTAATGCTCTTCGTGTTAATTACATGTCTTAATATCGCATAAAAAATAAAGGATCCAAGGAAAAAAAGGAGGGGGAGAGAAAAACAATTTGTGAGTACATTAATTTCATTCATCACTCTGTTTAAAATGGTCGAATAGAGTGTTTATACGGTTTTCAGCCAGGGACTTTACTGAGCTTTCTCTGTGCATCTAAATGCTAAAAAAATGATGCAGTTTTAATAATGAAAGTTTACACTTGATGCAAAATATAATATTTTTAGTTGCAAAGAAAAAACTAAAATGTGTTGGATAATAACCACAATTGTATACAAATGCTCTTTGAATTGATTCGGTAGACATCCAAATCAATGATATGTTCAAAGTGCCACAAACACACACTATTTTCCTTTTTAAATATATCGTTGGTCTTTTTTGCAGAAACTTTCATAGGCCAATATGAAACTAAGCAGTTGAAGGAGGATCTTAATGCACGTTCCTGCTCTCTTAGCTGATTGGTTAGTGCATGTTATTTTTGTTCAACATCTGAAGCCACTTTCCTTTTCAGCTGACGTCATCGATCCCTCTCTTTTTGTAGCCACCTGCCATGTAGAGACTCTTTTCTGAACAATCACAATAGAACATTGTTTTACTTAAAAACACGTTGCAATAACCGAAATGAAAAGTGAATGTTCATGCAGATGCTTCGTCCGCTCATTGTGAAACATTCAGAAACGATATTCGTTCAGCGGTTACACTTTGACTCGTATGTGAGCAAACCTCCTTGTCTCTGTCATTTGTGTGAAACAGAAACTGACACTACAAGTCTAGTCGAGTTCATTAGCCTTCTCATAATTATCCTCCAGGCTCTTTGGAGAGATTTCCTCTTTTTTACCGATCGGTTATGAAGTTCAGCTCTTGAGAGGCAAAGAGACTCTTGACTCGCTCAATTGAAATAAAAGAGGGAGAAAAAGGTCCTGGCCATTTTGTTGCTTTGAAACCTTAATCTATAAAAATTCAACTTTCCTTTATCCTTTAATACCAGATCAAAGAGCCGAGAGTGAGCCCGATTCAAACCCCGTCCATTATGGAGGAAACAGCAGAAAGACTTTGAGAAAGTGTGAAACGTCCTCACACAAAAGAAAAGGTTTAGAGGCTCAATTACTCACTTATTCACCGGCCTAATTTTATGCGCGCTTCATTTGCATGTCATTTTGAGGGCGAGGCAGGAATTTCGTCCTGGTAATTACCCCGCAAATACATTAACGACCCCGAGAGCCACGCATCCGTCTAAATGCGTCTCTTCCGCTGGTCGTGGCATGGCGGGAATCGGTCAGGATGCCGTGATCTTTTTGATGTTGTTTTTTTCTTTTTGGAATTGCTGCAATCAGTTGAAAGATTGGTGATATGTTAAAAAGACTCGGATTCTGCGTTCGCCTCCTGGTGTGCGCAACTTCAAATGCCTCGCTTTCAGACCGAACTCACCGTCTCCTGTACGGCCTCCATCTTTGAAGACCTGTGAAATGGGATGTTTCAGATCTGGACCAAGTCCAGGACTGTCGTTTCTCTGCCTTCGCATTTCAGACGGTTTTCTCGTGGAAATGTTTGTTTGCGCTCGTGTGGTGTGGACTCGTTTAATTATTTCATTTTAGTGCAAACGCTGATTTGGCGAGAAGCCGCATATCGATTATGAAAGAAGGCAGGGTGATTAAAACAGCCGGATTGGTGTGTGAAAAACTGAAAAAATAAACAGGAGAAAAGAGATGAGGAAGAAAAAAAAAACAGCAGCTTTTCCTCAGGAGTCAGAGACCACCCTCGGCTCGCTCACTTGTAATCATCTCAGAATTTGCTCAGAAACACTTGCGAACTTGTGTGGGAGTTGTTTTTACTTCATTAAAAGCAGAGTCTAGAGCCCACAAGAACTCTCACGCTGCAGAAACGAATCTTTACCAAAAGAAAAAAAACAACCGGGAAAAATACCATTACGTCCTGGAGTTCTTTTAGAAGTTGACCAAATCTGAATCCTGGGAGGACTCGCTGGCGAGGGAGACTCCCGATTGGTTATTTGTGTTTGGAGGACGGACTTCGATTGGCGGTTCAGAGCTTTGTGTCTCAACTTTAAAGTCATCTCAATACTAGCAGAGCGAATCATTGGGTGAGAGGTCCCTTGCCACTCTACAGAACATTGCTGCTCCTGTTTCAGACATTCAACCTCCTTTGTTTAAAAATTTATAAATTGGATAATAATGTTTTGAATTCAAATTTGCCATTTGATTAAACTGACATGTTATTTTATTGTATTTATTTATGTTAATATATGGATTAACAGTGCAAAGTAACTGTCTTAATTAAATTTTAACAATTTTAAACAAGCAACTTGCAATCATGTGACAAATTTAGTGAGGTCATGTGACCTTAATAGCATGCTGCTCTCTAAAACAAGTTGGCCTGCTGCTTCACTTACTATTTTTCTGGAGAAGAAAAGGCTACAGCTAGCATACAATTCTAAGTATACTGTAGTGTCTCTCTTTGATAGCAGACTAAAGATAAATGCACTAATGGATTAGCAGCAAAGAACAACAAGAAAACGAAAATATGAAGATGTCAATCTGCAAAAAAGATCCACAGAAAGATAAAAACTGAAGACACAAACACAGGTATTTCTGTTATATTCTGGTGTTTAGGCACTAAATTATGTTTCCAGCATACAGTAGTATATAAGCAACATGGATTTGAATGCATGGACGGTGGACATTTGATAAATAATGGTTCTTATAAATGGATTTGATGACTGTAAATGAGAGTGACTGAACTCTGGTATTAATTTCTCTGCTTTCAAAAGAACAGACTCATGCATACTTTTTTCTATTTGATTGTATTTTTCGTATTTGATTGTGGGGTTAATTTTAAATGTAACAATTCACTTGATCAGTATTACCTGTTAACTGAATAGACGGAATAGTAAAATGAAACAAGCTGAAAAAGAGTTTTTGGAAAGAAAAACCTGAAACCCATTTTTGTGTAACAACTGCAGTGATCCAGTGATCTAGCAAAGCTCACAACCAAAACTCCATCTTTAGCAGTTGTCCTTTATTTCCTAGTTTTCGTAGCAACATTGCAAAGGACACGTAAACTCTAGTGTCATGTGAAACTTTCTGTACCTGATTAAATAGGTCAGGTCAAATGTGATCAGACTGGACATTTGATGACAACGATGATGATTTGTTGTTGACCTCAACATTGGTCAGTCTTTCTCCTTGAGATGGTCATGGGTGACTCAAGTGTTCGTGCCCAGAGGGACAACCAGTCAAAGTCACAGTGTTTGTACGGGTGGCAGGTCATCCATATGGGTCTTTATGAGGTTTATCTGTTCATGTGCTGTTAGAACAATCCTGACATGACCAGACATGATGTTTTGCTGCACCTGACCAATGGGCATGTCTGATCCATGTTACATGTCTCATGATTACAGTCTATGACCCGTCTGACATCCATAAGACCCTCGTAAACTCACAAACTGCCAGTGTAAGATCGTCCTGTCTTGTCGAAGTAAAGCCTGACCCGTGACACGTGCCAGCTGAGGATGATGAGGAAATTTAATGTCCTGTGACATGAATATGGATTCAGAAAATGTTTAGAGCAGATTAAAAAAATGCTTTCATTTTTATTTTCTTTGATCCATCTTAATCTGGCTGGAAAATTACTTCTCGGCATTCTTCTGTTGTGTTCCATCTGTGATGATATGCATTTTAATCTACTGTGAAATCTAATAAGAACAAAAGTTACGACATCTCAAGCCATCTTCTCGATCAGAGGTCACCGAATGCTTTGGGAAAATGAATCCTGTAAAATAAATCACTTCTGATCTGCTGTACCTTCATTAAAGGATCGCTTAATCATTTCCGTGAAAAACAGCAGCAGGTGGGCAACAATCTTGAAACCTGTCTAGAGCATATTTAGCAAAATGGTAATGTATTATATTTTGCATGAATAAAATGTGTTTCAGGTTGTTGTTACTTAACTAGATTTTGATTTGTGGCTGTTCAGGTTTTAGTCTATGATTCTCTGTGAAACACTTTATTCTGATGTCTGCCTTGCTTTTTATGTAGTGTGATGGAGAATATCAGTATGAAACACAGTCTTTGTACTGTAAATATTAATTTAGATGATTAAATAGATTGCAATTACTATGCAAATAGATTCAAGAAGAAAGACCAATCAGGATTCAGTATGCAAATATCATGATATTGTTATCACTGTTACCTCTTTAGTGCTGAAATATGATCAGTGTCAATATGAGATTTTAATCTTACATATAATATCACATTTCTGAAAAAGTGGCTAAAAAAGGTAAACGCATTTCAGAAATGGCACATTTAAGAGAAATGTGCTTAATTGTCATCATGCCAAAATGTAAAAATCCATGCATGTTTTCACGAGAATCACTCTGGAATTAATTTCTTATAATGAGTTCAGTTAATAAAACCACTGAAACTCCACTGAAATGCAGAACTTTGACTGTTCGGTTCATTAGTTTTGGGTGATGGAGTTCTGTGCTGAAGTATCAGAGGAGAGTAAGTCAGTATAATAGTCCTGAGAATAACAGACTTTGAAAAGATGCTGTTAATTTGTATATTCTCTCCCGTCTCTGATGGGAAGACACTGAGGACTTCAGAATTCCTTTCAGAGTGTTCAAACCGCGATGCCCGGATCCACTTAAAGAGCCACGCACGCCTTTAATATGTAAATGAAAGGTATGCAGAGATCTGATGCTTTTATTAAAGAAATCTGCCCCGAGGCTCACGGCCGCCCCACTGCTGCGGAAATGCAGTTACACGCCGAAATAAACAGTTGTTAAAAAGGATCACATGAGTTTGTATCTGGGAAGATGAAAAGCTAATTGACATGAATAATTTATTGTGATGCAATATTTTATATAAATCAAACAGGAGAGAGAGAGAGACAGCAAATATTTCATATATTATCAGGACCTCCGAATATTCATAAGAAATGATCTGGGTGTCGAGCTGCCGCTCTTTAATCTGCTGTCTGAAGGTCAATGAACTACATTCACCGGCTGACACACGGCGAACTTTCAAGAGCTATTAGAGATCCATAAATGATTCAAGCACAGAGCCGTAACACACCGCTGAATAAAATTGTCTCATTTACCTTCATAAAGGTCTGAGTGCTTCTATTATACCAACACACACACATTGAGGGAGGTGAGGATAGACTGATTTAGTCATCTACATCTTTAAAGACCAGAGAGATAAAATCACATCAGTGAGCAGCGGAGAAAATGATTAGTTTTATCAAATGCGATTTGACAAGATGTGAAGAATGATAAAATAATCTCTATTCAGGTCTCATCCTGTTGTTGTCAGAGCCACTTTATATCCGAGATCTGAAGTGAATTTTGCTCTTTCATAATTAATGGCATGAAGAGTTTCTGGGCTCTTGAGTGTTTCTGGAGCTCAATGGGTAGATTATGGCGCTGGTAATGCCAAGGTCATGGGTTTGATTCCCAGAGAATGGATGAACTATATAATGTATAGTTTGAATGTGCTGTGGATTAAAACATCTGCTAAATGCATAAAAAAATAAATGCAATCATTTTGTTATCCTTTCCTTTTTATTCAAAAAAAAAAAAAAAGAAAGAAAAGAAAATGTTTGATAGCGCATGCTCCTCAATCAACATCCTCCAGAAAATAAAGAATATTAATCTTCTTGTTCAATTCAAGTTAGTCACTATTGATTTAGTCATTGTGGTGTAGAAAGCAGACTTCGTTGGCATCATTGGCATCTCATTCTGGGATTTAAACTTACAACCTTTATGTTTGTAGACAACTACCCATTCCCAAAAGCTGTAGAGTTTGGATTGTCATTACTTGTATTTTCTTTTTTTCTTATTTCATTCTTAAATAAGTGCCACAGTATTCTGCAGTTTAGTGCGCATTGGAATCACTTCTGGGATTTGAACCTACAACCTTTATTACCACTTAACCACTTTACTTATTGCCATTATTGAAACCATGCTGAAATCTCTCACTATAGCTTGTAGAGCATGTAGAGTTCAGAATAATGCTCATGGGAATCACTCCTGGGATCTGAGTCTACAACCCTAAGGTTAACTTTAAACCACCAATGTCCTCTGAGAATCAAAGATGCAGTTTGCCTTTGTATTACTGAAGGGATATGGAGTTAGAAGCATGGGAATTGCTTCTGGGATTTGAACCTACAACCTTTAGTTTACCAGTCAACCACTTTACTCATCACCACTGCTGAAGCCGAGCTGAAGTTTGCTATTGCATAATGAACAACATGTCAATTTTGGAATAGAGCTCATGGGAATCACTTTTGGGACTTTTGTTTGCAAGAAACCCTTTAAATGTGGATTGAGTCACCATGCACATGTCTAGACTTCAGAGCTTTAGGCTGATGTCAGGTGGAAATGACATGTTCGAATGACCCATTAGGAGTGTCCATCTCAGATGAAGGAGTCCATTCTCTTCAGTAGCGATGGCTTGGACAAAGGCATCTCTTATAACGCTGAACTTTTGACGGCTCTGTTTCGTTTCTCCAGATGCTTTGGTGGCTGCATTGCAGTGGGTGAATTCCTCACATTTCTGCATGTTTTCTGCACTGATGTTCCTCTGTAAGTGTGTCTTTGTTCAAGCCCTCCCATGGAGTGCCCTCCTCAACCCCAGACCCTTGCCCTGCAATGCTTCTAAAACTATTCACCTCCATCCCCCTCGTGAATGACGAATCTTTGCGCTTTTGATGGATGAGGGTCTCCTCTTCACCCACGGTGTGGTTTGGAAAGCCGGGATGGGTCGTGTCATTTTGCATCACATCTCTGTTGTAGATGCTCAGAGAATGTGTCATCCAGACTGGCTGCTTATGTAGGCGACCACTGTGTTGAACTCTGATGGAGTCTTGCGAGAAATAGGGATCGTTAAACGTAGAACATACTTGTTGACGTGGGCATTTGGGGAATCCTTGCAATTCACCATGACGTGCTTCGAGAAGTCTCAGGCCACCAGAAACTGACCAACTCCAGCCCGTGGAGACGTGGAGAATCTCACTGGACTTGGAAATGGATTCTTATTTAAACGTCTGCGGTCTCTGGACTGGAACACCATTAGAGAAACACTCACATAATTAATTCTTCTTTCTTTTTTCTGAGTGACTATCAAATTATTCAAGTGCAAGATATTTTAGGAAAGACAGCGGTCATGGTTTTGAGATGAGTTGATGAGCTGCATGAAGATTCTTTGCAAATTCTTCTTTTTGCGTTTCACAGAAAAATAACATTTGTTTTGGAAGAGAGCAAGAAAATATGAAGCCGAAGTTCTGTTTCTGTTGCACGTTGCAAGACTCCTCAGTTCAATGCTTTTGGCTGTGTTGCAAGTTTTGCAATCGTTTTTTTATGGGTTTTCTTTTCCGTTTATCCGAATCATTTATAAAATGTTTTTTGTGACTCCGTTTTAATTTTCCCGTGTCTGGCTGCATTGCATTCTATTAACGTGCGGTAATTCGTAAATATGAACGTGTGTCTGGTGACGAGGTTCTCAGCTAAAGAGAAGTGATCGTGTGTGACAGGAAGGAGCCTCAGTCATTCACCCGGCCCTTATCCCATCAAATGCTTTTCACATCAAGACAATATTGGAGCCGAGCGCTGCGAGCACACCGAGGTCTGTGAGCTTATGCAGGGTGAAGCCATGCCATCTCCCCCCCTGAGCTCTTTGTGTCCTGTGCCTACTGTGGCACTGTATGGGTCCCGTATGGGCTTTAACAGATGCATGCCCCATCCTCAGAGAAAGCCTCTGTTTACCTCATACAGTGGAGCATGGCAGTAGCAATGCTAGGTCATGGGTTCGATTCCTGTGGAATGTATGTGTACCTCAAATGCAAGCATCTGCCAAATGCATGAATGTAAAAAAATTGATTGCTCAGAGATTGCCCAAGGCTCCAGAGATCTTAGTTTGGCAAGTTCATGCAAATATTGTTGTGCTTTAGCTACTATGGTCACACATTCCATTGAACTCTGTTGGTAATGGTGGAACTTGTGACCATAGTTGCTTTTGGAAAGCATATCCCAGATCATTTGGTCCTGCAATGATTTGAAATGTTCGAGTTTATCTTATGGTCTGATCTGAACATATCAGAGAATAGTTTGAGACGTTGTTGCGATCTTTTCTAAAACGGGCGAAACACGTACACATTTTTGGGATCACTTTCTTGGGAGACACATCTGAAAAAGATTCTCCGTTTGATTTTATTTGTGCTCTCTAGGAGAAACAACTGCAATATTAATAAGATCTCATTTGTAATTTTGCTTTCCTGTGTGTTCAAACCTGCAAAAGAACCAAAGGCAGAACGACATCCTTGCTGCTTACAACACCCAAACAGAGCAAAAGCTAATTGCATGTGTCTGTCTAAAGCCATTTTGTTCAATGCTTGAGTGCATTTAGCATTAACTAACACCACTGTGTGTGCGTGTAAGCTCTAAAGGTTAGAGTATGTGAAGGGTTTGTGCGTAATTACCTGAAGTACAAAGGCTCTTCCCAGAGGCCCAGCGAATGGAAGTGTCTACTGTCAAACACCCTCATAGAAAGCAGCTCCATATCATTAATCTAAATGAAACTCTCCTGCAGACCTCAGCTGAACAGGTTTGTAAACAATTAAGTTAAAACTAAATAGACCTGTCAAGGTTGAACAGGGTTCATGGCATCTCAAGAAAGCCTGGAGAGCGAGACAGCCACTTTTTGCCTCCAAGATGGTTTCTTCATGGGAAATCAAGAGCGTTTTTTTACACCACACCTCTTGATGAAGTCCTTTGGACTAATTTTGGTTTCCTAGATTGGCTGTTTTCTTAGTTCCTCATGAAACTGTGGATTATGGATTTTTATGAAATAATTGGGAAACACCAAGGCTTTTGCAATCTGGCTACTGCGGAAATTACTCAAAGACATCAGTGTAAGCAGGACACTAGACCGTTGCGGTCATTGTTTTGGTCAGGTCTTGTGCGTGTTTGTGTTTAACGATGTGGTTGTGTTTAAGTGAGACTACAGCTGTGTCGTCTCAACACGATGCCTGTTTACAGGAGCAGCTCAACAGCACACAGATGCAGTTAATGCTCTCTGCTTTTGTGTGCAAATGAGTTTTGTTTGCCTTTGGTTAAGTTTGATTTGCTGTGTCTGTGTGCTGATTTTGAGTTGAGTAACCTTGTGTTCTGTACTCTCAAGAGAAGAACATGAGCACTCGGAAAAGCTTTTCCCAACGGCACCAGCTGGTTTTCATGTTCCAAAAACCTACAGCAGACCGGATAAACTGACAGTGCTACTGTGAGTTAGATACTTAGAAACCTCAGCGAACAATCCACAATGGAGTTAGCATGAAAAATGATCAGAAATGCACTTGAATGTGAGCGTGTCCAGCAATGCAAGCTTAATTTTGTGCATCACTGTATTATAAAATGTATCCGAATGTAATTCATAGGATGTTTTGTTTTCATTTGGGTTGTGAGAAAAAAAAAAAAAAAGAACCTTGTAAGGGAATAAAAACGTTTTATTTGAGAAATCACAAATATTCCAGACGACCCTTGTTGAAACGTCATCTCAGTACGTCTGTTCTTGTAGTGCTCACGATAACTGTAACTTTCCTCAATAAAACCCAGATTTCCCTTCTGAAAGCCGGTAAATGACATATATTTAAAGCATACCTCCTGGCTACCGTATGCCCTGAAATGTCTTTAATAAGGATGAAAGAGCTACTAGTAAAGCTCTGCTTTTAAATTAGAAATGACCCACTGCAGAACTGACTTCATGGAGGTTAGAATTAAACACCACGCATTCATCTTTTCTGATGTCTGCAGTTAAAATCCTGATTATAGCAGTTTCAGAAACGTATACTCCCTGTAAAACTCTACACATGTTCTGTATATCAGATATTCAGGTCCGCAGTGTCTTGATTCAATCCGAGCTCTAGAACAATCATCTCATTCAGAATGGAATATTGGTGCTCTTCTCGGCATATCTTAAAAGATGTATGAAGTACAGTACATTATGAAATCTGTTTTGGTAGTACATATCAGTGTTGCACATGACTTCACTACATTGCAAGTTTAATTTAGCATTTTCGCAATAACCTGTTTTTCAGTGTAGTCAAAGAATGTGGACAAAAATTGCAACATGTATCGGAAGGTCAAGCATCTTATGTTGTTACAGTACATACAGCATTCAAATTTAGTAATCCATCAAGGTATTGCATGCACTTCATACAGAAAATGTAAATGCATTACTTTTTTTTCCAGAAACATAATATTAAACTTATAATGCCTACAAGTGAGAGAATGCAAGTATGACGTGTGCCACAATTTTTTTTTTTTTTTTAGACATACTGCAAAATAAGTTTTTAAAAGATTGTTGTCCAGATGTTTGTTTTGGACTTAATAATGACCAATTATGACCAATAATAACTTAGTAACCGGTCCAGCCATGTTTTCTTCACTGTTATGTGCATCAGGTTAAACAATTGCAAAAGGATGATGATTATCTCAGTGTGGCGTGTTGAATACGTCTGTGTGTGATTTAGGTGTTAACCGTATTAAAGCAGTCTGAAAGTGTGTGGTTAAGCTGAGTGTTGCCAGGTGTATGTGTGTGTGTGTGTGTGTGTGTGTGTGTAATGCACTCAGAAAACCACTGCAACTACTGTCAACCTGACCACAAACCTCAAAAACCTTCAGAGGCACCTTCATTAGGGCAAGCTTTCAAGTTGGTTTGACAAAGAAAAAAAAAAGAAAGAAAATAAATCTTTGAAGTTTTAAATTTGTCTATGCTATTAATATATTTACAGAGACTGCAGTATCTGGAGTGCTTTATCTAGAGTACAGCAAATGTTTTTTGAGATGATAGATAGACTGTAAAATATGACTGCGATTTTAACGGTAAAACCCTGTTAGATGGTTAATGATAAATTCCTGTAACATTTACAGGGGAAAAAAACATGAAATTCTCAGAATTCCCTGCGTTGCATTTCAAATTTGGTTTAAATTTGATGTTTTTTCTTTAAAATAACTGTTTCTTCTTTTTTTCTAATCAGTTGTGTTTATTAGGGTTGTGTGTTACATGTAATGTTGTTAAATGAAAGTTTATTGCATATTTGAGTGTAATGAGTCTCATCATGATGGTGTTGAGTGTTTGTGTGAATGACACTGAGCTCCTTCTATGTTCATATTTAGAAGCTGCTTGTGATGAACTTTGGTTCATCATGTGACTTTCTCATCATCACCTGCATTTGGTGCTTATCAGTGTATTACAAAACTGCAAAACAGATTTCAGTACTTTTATGGGTTGGTATAACATTATATCAGTTAATGAAAATACAGTATGTAACTGTAAATTTAACCTAAAACGGTAAAACCTAAAATGTTGTTACTGTATTTTTTTACAGTCGAATTTCGGCATCCACAGCTGCTGTTGTTTTTTTTTTTTTTTTACAGTGTTTTTCACAGTGTAGATAGATAGATACGATGTGTGTGATGATAAACGTGTGCAGTGAGCGCAAGAATTTCTAGACACAGAACGGCCCTAATCAGGATGGTTTTCAAAGAGAGAGGAATGTCTTTGTTTCTGAGTGAAGTGTGGGGTTCTCTGTGCGCAGGATGTCCCTGAGACTATTCTTGGCAGCGCTGGGCTGAAGTAGGGGGGTTTCATCTGGTTTAACTCAGGCATCTGCACGGGTTCGGGAGCCTCTTTTGTTCTGGAGTTTTAATTGAAAGTCAGAAAGTGCAGGAAACGCAGATACTCCTGGATGGGACGAGGCTGGTGCAGACTCGTGGATCGAACCACATGAAAGCTCTGGAGATGAGGGAGATCTGGGGGCTGCTAAAGAGAAGCTCATGGCTTCAGTCTTCATGTCGCCGGCCGCAGGATGTCTTTTATTAATGGCACTCATCGTCTCATTCAGACCCAGTTTTGTGTGTTCTTGAATTGTCTGTCTTTAGCTACATCGGTTTTTGATGAGAAAAACTATAAAATCCCTTAAACAAGATTTTTTTTTTTTTCTTTGAGAAACCATCTTAATGCTAAGTGCAGACACTTATTACTTCACTAGCGCGGAGAAGTTGGGTCGCTTTGTGAAGTTATCACTGCGAAGCCGCATATTTGTGGACCTTAACCTTGTATAGAGTTAAATTGGGTTAAAGCGCCATCAGATCTATTTTCAGAGGTTATTCATCAGCGGGAGGAACTGTCTCGTTTCTCTTTAAATGTCTGGCTGATCACAGCTCCGTCTGAAACATCTCATGGTTGAAGTGTTGAAGATATTAGTCATTATTAAAGCTAACCCGATCTGTGACTTAATTGTTAAGAAATGAAACATACATGAAAACAGCTTTAAAATACAGTGGTTCTTGTGTTTCTATGATATATCTGAGTTCTGTCCAGACACCACACAGCTGATGCTCTGATACAAAACAGACTTAATGTAGTTTATTAGTAATTTCACTTTCGCATGTTGCTAATGCAATGACATTATCCTTTTCCATGTAACACTGTTAAACTGTATTTTTTACAAAAAACAAAACAAAACAAAAAACATTACAGTAAAACATCGATTAATGGTTAAGCGTAACTGTAATGTCACACTATTTGTAATTATTTTAATGTCAAATTAGTGCATGTGAAAACTAGTTTACCATACAATTTGTGTTGAAAAATACTAATTGGAGACATGCCACATACGATGTTCTATAAATGGTTGTGCTTGTTTGTGGACTGCATTTTCTGTCAATATATTTGTTGATATTTATTGCTTTTAGTGTTGTGTGATACACTGACAGTGTGTTGTCTTTGTTCGTATGACTTTGTAAATATTTTTCTATTAGCCATGTTCTATGAACTTTAATTCAATGAGCGGCTTTATGCAAACCTGTTTTATAATTAAGGTTGTTATCACTTTCTGATTTTAAGAGCTCTATTAGAAATTTACCCATTATTGAAAAAAGATGAATTGCCTTCATTTAATTTTTTTAACCTTCTTGGCTGTAAAACCGTTTTTTTACTTTAAATGAAACTCACAGTTTTTACTCAAGAAACATTAATACAAAAACACAATGAGTTTTTTTTAGCAAATATTAATTTTAAATATTGTTATTGCATATGTAATTATTGCATTTCTTTTTGTTTTCTTTGTTTGTGAAAATATGGCATCCCGTTTTTTGATGTGCATTGTTATTATACTTGAAATGTATTTATTCATTCATTCATTTATGTATCTATATATATTTTTTCAATTTTTATTCTTTTTTTTTTTTTTTTTTCTATGAGCATGGATTTCTGGCAACCACAGCTGAGCTTTTTGCATTCTGTTCTTTGCAAAGTATAGATGCAGTGCCGTTTTGACGGACATTTTGGCAAAATTTAGCCAAAGCAAGTCATACCTTTCCCAGCAGAAGACTTTGGAGCGAAGCCTGCATGTTTGAACATGAAACACACTCGAACCTCCTCTGCTCTCTGCTTTGGAAACCATCCTGATTTAACTGTAATGGTTTTCTTTAAAAGCGTGTTTTTGTGAGACTTCCAGCCGCCGGGTCCCGATTGACTCATCTCTCGCCCAGTAAAGCCACTGTCACTTCATATTCAGCCTTCCGTAATATTGGAATAACAAACAGCAAACGCACGGCACAAAGACACTCTAATGAAAATGCTATAATTGACTCTGTTGTGGGACTTTATCATTAGTTGGGGCTTGATTTGGAGGCATAATCTGCTTTTGCTGGTGGCAGCCTCTGTGCTAGCGGGTGAACGTGCTAATAAAGTAGCAAGCGCTAATGCTCAGCTAATGCACTTGTAATGGTCGTGTTTGAAAGCTGGAAGCTTTATCATTGTGTTGCACAAGAGCCAACAAATCTAAAACCTTTAACAAGAAATAATTAGGATCTATTTAAACTATGCGACGCTGACCATATTCTTAAGACGCGGCTAAGCTTGTTAACCACTGCGGATACAATTAAAGGCTTTAAGCCTGCTAAACTTAACCAAGAATTTTATTACCTGAAAACTGATTATCGTTGGCAGGATTGCGCCGGTTTGTTGCCCACAAAGCCGAAAAGTTTCCATCCAGAGCTGACATTAACAAATGCTGCTGCGTTATATAACGTTTAACAGATCGTTAGTCAATGTACATTTAAATAGATAGAAATGTCAAGAAACTTGATGCATATATTTTCATATGTATTCATATCTGCATGGGCTAGTGATCTGAGCTGCATAATATTTGTTAATGGCTTATTAATGAAAGTTATTATGAAGTGTTACGCAAATTCTTTGCATAATGGCACACATTTAAAAA
This sequence comes from Enteromius treurensis, assembly GCA_032275025.1. NCBI lineage: Eukaryota > Metazoa > Chordata > Actinopteri > Cypriniformes > Cyprinidae > Enteromius > Enteromius treurensis. Next base: position 41,761 of record JAUCMU010000052.1, read on the forward strand.
ATCTAATTATGAAACCGATCGTTATAACTCTAAATTCTGATTGGTCGTTCGAAGGCGCTGGGAAATTCTGATAAACACAAACATGCTGTATTGATGCACCATTACATTAATGAAGTGTATTAATTGGTGAACACGTCGTTAATTACATATAGATGTAATGCATTAGACATCGGTGGGTTTGATCATGTTAGCTTTCCTTTCAGTCTGTGCATTACTCCGATTTTAGCACTTATTGCGTTATTTTGGCATGTTTTGGAAGACTTTGGATGACGTGTCGTCGTCCCGTGCAGACAGAGATCGAGCTAAAATTAGTTCAGTCTGCGTATTATAACGTGTTCCGCCGCACTCTTTAATTTCTTCAGAGTTTAACATTAAAAATCAGGTCAACCTTTAAGATTTATGCGCAGAAGAAATTAATGGTATGCTATTTTTATGCTGAAGATCGACTGTTAATTTGATATGACCTCAGTCAAAGGCGCCGAAACAACAAACTCTCCTACTTCCAAAGACAAACGCAGGGTCCCCAGCGCCGTAGCGCAAATGAGCCCATCTGAGGGCCCGGCTCTTATCAGCACGCTCACAACACACACACACACGGCCGAAGCAAAGGCCTTTGTGAAAGCAACACTACTACTCCTGTGACGAGACGCACAGAGCTGATTAAAGGAGCATTTCACTCAAACTCATAGCATTATTTACTCTCCTTATGTCGTTCCTAACCTGTATGCTGCTGTTTTTACATTAAAACACATTCCTGCAGCTCAATAAAAATCCATAGTTTGTGGCCAAGGTCATACGTTTGATGCCCAAGAATTACACAGTTGATTATGTGTAAACCTTCAATACAATAAAATCGTATTCATGGAAGAAATTTATGCAAAATGCAGTGTGTATGTTTGTCTTAACAAGAGGGGGAATAATGTTTTCAAAAACACTGTGTAAAAATGCATTAAGTCAAGTCAAGTCACTTTTATTTCTATAGCGCTTTTTACAATACAGATTGTAGCAAAGCACTGAACATTATCAAATAGAAGAACAGAGTGATGGTGATGTATTTATATGCATAATATATGCATCAATACAAATACAATTAATACTAATTTATACAAAATATTTGTAATGCGTTAATCATTTATTGGATGATCTGTACCCACTGTTATAATACTTTTTAGTAATACTTTATTTTACAGTGTCCTTGTTACAGCATAATTCTATATTTAAGTACTGAGTAATATTCATTAGCTACATGCACTTACTATATAGGTTTTGGTTAAGGGTTACTTGTGTGCAATTATGCATAATTCATTGTTATTACAATAGTAAGACATGCAACTTCTAAGAAAGACTCAAATAAAGTGTTTCATACTTTAACTTTAGTGCATATATAATACAAGTATAATGCATACACATGACAGACAACCAATTTCAGATGTAAAAAAGGCATCTACAGTATAATGCATTTTAACTTTGCTTGCAATTGTTTATGAAAACATACAATGCATTGCTGTGTAAATTATCATACATATAATAATAATAATATTATTGAACATTAGTCAACGTGTGATATTAACATTAACTAACAATAAGCTGTATATTTGTAGTTCAGGTCCATTAAATAATATTAACAGATGCATATTTTGAATTTAATAATGCATCAGTAAGTTTAAAATTACCTAAGTGCACTAGAATTATCATTATTATTATTATTATTATTATCATTATTATTATTGTTATTATTGTTATTATTATTGTTATTATTATTTTGGCTCAAATACATGGTAACTTACAGGTACTTGGTTCTTAATCTTGGATAAAATAAACTGTACTTTAAGCTTTTCCATGTTTTTAATTTTTAAAAAATATAACTATTAGCTGAAAGACTGTAAATCAGTGACGTGTCTCTAAACAAGAGGCCTTTTTCTCCTTTATTGCTCTGTTTTTGCTCTTTTTTTGGCTGTTTGCGTTCAAACGGGCTGCACACTTTTAAATCGACTCCTTCAACAGATCAAGACGCCTCCATCTGAAGCCTGAGCTCCCTGAGGAAGTCTCTCTCTCTCTCTCTCTCTCTCTCTCTCTCTCTCTCTCTCTCTCTCTTTCCCATAATTCCTCATCGTTTGATGTAGGTCACCTCAGTCCTGCTCTGCTCCTCTCCTTCCTGACTGAACAGGTTGACCTTTGCCCTTTCTCTGTTGACCCGCCGCTGTTCATCTGAAAAGGTTTCTAGCGCGGTCTGCTGTCACGACTGCAATTAGCTCAGATTTATGAGCGCCGGGCAGCACTATTTAGCCGTATCTCTCGCTCTTAATCACCAAACATTTGTCCAGCATATTCTTCAACATGTCATATATTGATACATATTTAATGAAAGCTGTGTCTTCTCATTAAAGTCACACGTGACATTTCTTTTAGAAAGAGACCGGATGAGTGTTTACTGTGAGACAGAAACAAGACACACTGGAAATAGAACAATCCTGGAAATAGTGAAATCTTTTTCTGTGGTGTTTGATGTGTTTTCATATTTATACTATGTTATTCTTTCCAGAATCCATATATGTTGCGTGCACTCAAACATAATACCACATGACAAAGTTAATAACACTTTACAACACGGTGTCATAGTAAATGTATTGACTAACATTAACAAACGATAAACAATACATTTATTACATTATTTATTTATCCTTTTTAATATTGGTTAATAAAAATACAACAGTTCATTGTTAGTTCATGTCCGCTCACAGTGCATTAACTAATTAAACAAACACAACTTGTGATATTAATAATGCATTAGCAAATGCTGATGTTACCATTAACTAAGATTATAATAAGATGAATAAATGCTGTTTATTAAGAGCATTTAAAAGCAAAAAAACAGAAAAGAAAAGAAATTACATTTTTACATAAAGAAAAAAAATAGTTAACGTACTGTATTGTATTACGTATTTATGCGTAAGTGTTCCATTGTTTTTATATGAAAGAATGAATACATAAAACATTCTATAAACCCTTTCCCTCATAGTTTTTGCCATTAGTTTCTTATAAAAATGGGTAAATTGTCATCATTATGTATACAACTTTTTGAAGCTATTTATTTAACCCTAATTCTAAAACACTTTTTTTTTTTGCATAAATAAAAACATGCAACCTATTACTTGTTACTATGTTATATTAACAAATATTATTTGTGCATATATAAATAAAACACTATATGATAACAATTGTTATGTTACTAACTGTAAAAAATCTAATATTTATCTGCTAATAATATTTCTAATTCTTTCTTGGGGTGAAAGTGACATTGACGTGACAGGTTTGTGACATTCCCCGTCAGTTGAGTCCAAACAAGCTCTCTCTCTACAACAAAGCAGAATGTTTACGGTAAATAAGCGCTGAACGTTAAATGCGCAGAGGTAATCACTGCAGCTCTGTTCTCCTGTTTGCTGAAGATTCGTTACTGGAGGCCACCTAATTATTCACAATAATGCTTAATTAATATGCACAAAAGACGTGTGCTCCACAAAAAATGTTGTTGATGATTTTTAATTTTCCAAATGATCTTCATCAGTGCGCTGTTAATTATTTGACCGTTTTAGGAACCGGCAGGCCTTTCACTGCTCCACGGCAAAAAGAAAAGGACAGAATTGATTATTAATGCACGACAATAAACCAGACAAATCAAGCACGTTACCTTATCTGTGGCACAGCTATTGTTGTAAAATTGTTTGTCTGAAAACATTTAGTTGCCAGATTTCTATAGACAAATGAAGCGGCTGATTCTACAGTGACACGCGCTCATTAATAGTTGAGTGATAATTCTGATTGGGTGAATCTGAGCCCTAAATAACTCTGGGATTCTGGCGTTTCTCTCAGAGTCCCCTGCTGTGGTGTTTAATCAGACGGCGGTGGCTTTAAAGCTCACCTCACTCTGAATCCTGGGTTCCTAAAGTCTTTAAGTGTGTTCTGAAAGCTGGAGCTGACCGGCACAGATGAAGACGACTTGAGAAGATTTTCCTCCACCTTCCTGTTCACTCTTTTAAAAGCTGATCCTATTGAGTTTCCAGAAGCCTCTGCCCTGAGCGCAGCAGAAACAGAGCAAAACACATCAATAGTAAACACCGCAGAAACACTTCAGAGAAACTCAGAGTTCTGCTCCAGGCCTCCACATACTAACAACAACAAACAACTCATAACGTGCTAAAACTAAATATTAAACTCAAAATTATTAGCTCACATTGTTCAAAATTTAATCAGAATATGATTCGTCTGATATAAATGTGGCAATAAGATTCATTGTACCTTACAGAAGTCGCATTGATTTTCTAAAGTTTTTAGAAATTAACTCACATTTGAAATGTTTCTATAAATTCAACAAAAAACATATTTAATGTACTGAAACAGCATTTGTTTTTCATTAATATGAATAAGATATATGAAGAATTTGTAAACTTTACAATGACAGGAAGTGACATCACTTCTATATACAACTCTGGAAAAAATAAAAATATTAAATAATAGCCCACTTAAAACTTTTTTTTTTTCATAAAAATGCTTGCTATTTTTGAGTTATTTTGATAATCGGTCCAAAAAAAAAAAGGGAAAAAAAAAGAAAGAGAATAGAAAAACACAATACAACACAATACTAATGTTTTAACTTCAGAAAGCTTCATGTATACATATTTGGTGAAATAACATTAAATATTTGATATTTTGGCCAATTGGCATTGCATAAGAAGAAAAAAAAAGCAGCTCTAAATGACAATAGTTTTTATTTTAAATCAGGAAGAAATGTTATCAAACTTTTATAGAATAAAACAAATATTAACATTTTACTCAAACCCATACCTAGTGAATTCATCATTATTATTATTACTACTACTATTATGCAAACGGCATTGATTCATTTGTATATTCTTTATATGCTAGAAATGTATCTGCTATATACAAACATAGATTTAAAATATTGAACATTTTAAAAGCAGCACTGACATATTTTCATATATTTGTCATTAATATGAATGAATGAAGTAGCAAATGTTTGATATAATAAGAAACATGCGTTGAAACATTGAATTGAGTGGTTGCAATCAATTTATTTTAGCTGTATTTCAGCATTTTTTTTTATTTTTTTTTTTTATGTGGCAACAGTAAAAAGATCAATTATTAATATTAATTAATGTTGTTGTTGTTGTAAGTGCTTCCATACATCAGAAGCATCTTGATTTCTTGTCAAGTTCAGAGATGAAGAGCTTCTGACCTGTTTGCAGATATTGTCGATGAGTACTGTGTAATTCCGAGGTGTTTGATTTGGGCTCTGAATGACTCTGACACACGCTGTGGTCCTGCTCGGGTCTCTCCTGTATCTCTGAGGCAGATGTTCTCTGGTGTTGGAGGTTATGAGTCTCGCTCTGCTGAAGAACACAGGCCTGTAGATGCCGTCTCTGCCAGGAGCTCGCTGGCCTCTGATTGGCCGCTGGCTGGAGTTTGGCTCCAGCAGTAATTTGCCTTGCAGGGATCACCACACTTTGATTAAAAAACTCCGCTTCTGCCTTAATCCGTCTGGGCAAGCTGCTGAAATCTAGGTACGCAGAGAAACTCTGGAGAAAACCACGACCTGCAGACTGTTGTTTTCTTCCTCGCTGTGAAGTCTGTGAAACACAAAACAGCTTCAAGTGTCTTGTACTTTGAGAATGAAGAGCTCAGGATGGCTGAGAATGACCGAAGGCTCTTTTCAGATCTGAATACTATCCCCAAAAAACAGAACAAGAGATGACAAAACTCAGTTCCCTTACAGCCACAAAGAGCATGTCCTCTTTTACACGGATGTGTTCATCCTCACTTATCACATACTTGATCGATACTTAAGTCACCTCTCTTTCTTTAATGCAATTGACAGATTTTTCAGAATCACACGACATAAGTGCATTGCATTTTTAAACCATCACATCAACTTACAAACAGTAGATGATTTTACTAATCTACAGATTTTTTGCAAAAAACGTTTTTTTTTTTTTTTCTCACAATTTTAAGTTTCTCTCTCAAAATGATCCCTTTTTCCAGAATGGCAATAAATATAAATTATTGCAAATGATGTGAAATTAACCTGCATTTTTGAGGGAAAAAACAACTTATTACACATATTGCAAGATGTAATGTTATGAACTTAGAATCCCAGGATCAAAGTCAAAACTGCAATTAAATTATTTGCTATAAAAATAACTTTTAAATTTCACAATTATTCTCAAAACGCTGGCTTTTTTCTCAGTTACCCTGCTTGTTTGTGTTTTTTTTTTTTCCTTTGGCAAAAAGTCTGCTTTTCATATTTATATACTGTATATATGAGTCTGATCTCATGGCAATCTGTACGTATTTTACGAGGTGGCTAATTTCAAACAAATATGAACAACCTCGCTCATACGAATTCATACGATAATCACTAAATGACATACACCTAACCCACCCCTTAACCTACCCGTCACTGGTGTTTAGACAAATCATGGGAAATCTTATGAGGTCGTACAAATTTGTACGAACTAGCACAAATTTGCCACCTCGTAAAATATGCATGAATTCCCCGTGAGATTGTGTTTCTATATATATATATATATATATATATATATATATAGATGTGTGTGTGTGTGTGTGTGTGTATGTCTAGTTTACAATTTTTTTATTAATACATTTTTATGTACAGTATGTTAATATACTTTTCAAAATAGTGTCATTTAAAGGAAATCAGGATTAGCCATCAAATAATTTCTTCAGAGTCAATTAAACTTGTAAACATGGGCTGAGAATCATAATGTGTCTCATATTTAAACAGAAATCATGTGGTTGATTCAATGCCAAACACAAGACTTCTTTACCTTATAAAAAGATATTGGAAGCAAAAATGCTACTAAATGCATCTGGTTTGGAGAGAAAGTGTGACATGCTGCAGCAAAACAAACAGACAAAAAAAACACAGAGTCTTGGATTAATTCAGTGTTAAGCTCTTGTCGTCCTGGACTGAAAGTCACGGCTTCTCTCTGCTCAGAACGTTGCTAAGTATATGTCGCACAAAAAATGTCCAAATGTGACCAAATATTTTAAAGATCATCGCTGTCACTTTGCAAGTTTTTCATTGCAGGAAGAAAGGAAGGAAGGATTTTAGTAAACATTTCAGAGTTTCAGACTGACAGAAAATAATGTTTTCTGAGAAACACACACACACAAACATTTCCAGCCAGTTGTTGATTCAAACAGGTACTTTTGGATGGAAACCTCGAGATGGATTTGAAAGTCATCAAATTAGAAAAACAGTGCAGATATGATGTTCTATCAAGCACAAAATATATTTTGCAGTTATTCAGTGGCAATATTCAGAAGCAAGATTTTCAACGTTTTCCATTTCCTTTCTCTCTCTCTCTCTCTCTCTCACTCTCTCATCTGGACAGGAACACAGCTGCAGAGAGAGAGTGATGCAAGCTCCTCGCCCAGAGTCCTTTGCAGCTCATTTTCAGATGGTAATTTGCCTTAACCAAAGCAAACTCAGAGAGTGTAAGTAAGTGATTATGTGCATGGCTGACACTCGTGCAGCGGCCTGTGGCTCTCTGACAACGCTCTGTCCAGTCCGAGAGGGAAACACAAGCGGAGGTGAAAATGTGAGGTGGTTTTCAATGCTGCTCTCTTTGAAGTCTGTTTGTGTTTAGACACATGCGTGAAACACGCAGAAAGCCTCTGCACAGGCAATCTTTAACCCTTATTTGCATCATTCTGTGATATGCAGCCAGAGAAGTGTGTGGGTCCAACAAATGTTGATCAAATCATCATATTAAAAAATAAATAAACTCGCGCATGCTTTGCTGGGAATTTGTGGACGTATGCAGGCCTTTCTCAGGAAATGGTGCCGCTTTGTGTCTGAAAATGTTGCGTTATGTCTGTAATTTAAAACACATACACTGAGGAAAAATGCTGGATTTACTTCGAAATTTTGGAACTGCTTTGTAAATTTCACAGATGTTTATAAAGAAATGGATAGTAACACACTGAATTAAACATGAAACTATTCCACTAATCTTCATTTGCATTAAAAAATATATATATTGAAGTGTATAATTTAAATGAACAACTGAGAAAGTTTTGGGGTGTATTTGTGTTATATTTATGTTATTTATTTATTTATCTATTTATGTATTTTTTTTATTATGTATTCATTAATTTATTCATTTGTTTGTTTGTTTGTTTTGACAGAAATCAATAAACAACTGAATAATAACCTTATGACATTTCCTTTAAAAAAAAAAAAAACATGTTTTGCGCCAAATGTGTTGCATTCAAAATGTTTCAGGGCTAAAGGTCCAGTTTTCTGTATTTCATTAGCAATGAGAAAAAAACACAGACTTCTACAAAAATATGTGTAACATGCATATGCATAAATGTGTGTTTATAACATCTCTCTCTCTCTGTGTGTGTGTGTGTGTGCAAATATAAACATGGTTTATGTCAGATCAAAGTTTGAGAAGAAAATCAAGCATTTTAGACTAACAAAAAAAGTCATTCACAATTCTCCCTGTGTGTGTGTGTGTGTGTGTGTGTGTGTGTGTGTGTGTGTCTGAAGCTGTCATTCTTAACCGAATCAGTAACGACGAACAATGTGATCAATGAAAGTTTAAAGTGAGTTAAAGAAGCTTTCTCTTCGGCTCTGCTGCTTGACACAAAGAGTTTTTCCGGTCGGGCCGAACAATACGCCACTCTCTCGTCTCTCTGACACGGCCATTTATCAATCAGCGTCGGCCACATTGACAAGTGCTAATTTAATAGAGACTGACCTGGCTGACAGGAACCCCACGGACGCATAATACAGAGCCATTCATCAGCTTCAGCTCCGCTTGCTGCGTCTCAGCAGGTCTGCAGGTGCTGCTTCATGAAGCTGATTCTGATCAACAGAAAGGTTATGAACTCAAATACAGGGGCCGAAAATTACACTGAGTAATGGGAGTAACAGTAAGCAAGTACGCATGTGTACAGTGACAAGCATTTCTGTCCACACTGAACACAGCACTTGTGGATGATCAAGTACAACCAAACAAGAGATATACGAACTTTAATAGGCAGCTACTGTATGTGTGCAATTTTGGACCAATGAGATTTCAGAGTGGGCGGGACTAACCAGCACCGCACTACTACAGAAAATAAAATAGACTCTGTTAAAATATAATGAACATTTATGATGCATTTTCATGTTTTTGAAGGAAGTTTTTTAAGATTTTAGGTAGGTCATTCTCCCAAAACCTAATGTGCTTCCTATGTAGGTGGTGTTTTAAGGGATCATGGCATATCATGCATCTTTTGTTGAAAGGGCAACAAAAGAGAAAATAATGTTTATTACAAATATCCAACAGCAGACCAATAAAAGAGTTCAGTTATAATAAAAAATGGACTGTTCCCTGACATTTATCATGCTCTGTATTATGATTATTTATTGTCTGCTAACTCTGAGCGAGTGTTTGCATGATTCACAAAATGTTGGGGTTCCTAATCAGGATGTTTACAGCTATTTCAGCTCAATTCAGAGAATTCCGGGAAAAACTGAGCAGCACAATTGTTTTCAAAATTAATAATAATCAGAAATAATCATCTATTTCTGAAAGATCAAGTGATACTGGAGTATGCTGAAAATTCATTTGCGCATCACAGAAATAAATACAATTTAAATATATACTCACATAGAAAATACTGACTTTAAGTTGTAGTAATATTTCAGAATTTAGCTGTTTTTACTGCATTTTTAATCAAATAAATGCAGCTTCGGTAAGTAGAAGAGACTCCTTATAAAAACATGAAAATAATACCTATTCAAAACGTTCAACAGGTGTATTCCTTTGCATTAATTAGTGCTGTCAAACAATCATATCCAAAATAAAAGTTTTTGTTTGCATAATGTGCATGTGTGTTCTGTGTATATAATGTATACGTATGAATACACACATACAGTATAATGTCTACATTTAAATAAGAATATTTAATAGATAATTTGTCTGAAATATATACATGCATGTGTGTGTATTTACATACATAATAAATATACACAGCACACACACACACACACACAAATATTGTGTGAAAAAAACAAAAAAATGTTTATTTTGGATGTTATTCATCGTGATTAATGGTTTGACAGCACTAGTATTGATACATCACCCTCAGGTATATGTCATATACTACACAGTCAAGCTGCATTGTGTTGTGTGTGGTGTAATGCAGAAGTCACAGGCCGTGTCTCACATGCATCTATAAACTGTGATAGATTCAAAGGGACGTAAGCAGAGGGTTGTGACCAGCACACATCGCATTGTCAGGACAGACTTACGCAAGCTTTGATCATGGACAACCACAGACTGAAGAAGTCAAAGGATTTCTCCTTTTGCCAGCGGCGATTTGGTACTGAGAGAGGCATACGGAAACCCTCGCGAGTCAAAAGAAGAGACGCTTTCACTGAAGGTCTGGAGAACAGAGGGCCGATTCCCTGCAAATCAGCTCTCCACGGGAGCCGGAGAGAGACAGAGCACTGATAGGATAGAAGCAGACCGAGCTGGAAGACAGCGTGCTCCACATCAAGCACACTTTGAACCAATCAGAGCTCGGGATGCAGTCAATTCCCACAGAACGGCTGGCGTGAAGGTACACAAAGGTGCTGTCACGCATCTGATGCTATTAGAGGGAGGAATAATTTAAAGCACAGAGACGGAGGGAGAGAAAGAGAAACACAATACCTATTCTTAAACAGAGCTTTCAGATCCACTTCAACTTTCTTTCTGCGCTTTTTTTATTGGTGTTGGAAGGGGAGGTGTTAGAGGAAGAGATAACTTTGTCAACATGAAGCAGAATTCTCCATGTGTTTTGCTCAGAAGAGAGGAGCTGAAAAACAAGACGGAGGAATAATTGCTTTCTGTTTAGAAGACTGTTGAAAAGTGAACGGTGCGCAATGACCCTGTTCATGTTTCATGAAAATGCTAGTTAATGTTATTGCACTGGACTAGCGCTGTCAAACAATGAATCGCATCCAAAATAAAAGTTTTTGTTTGTTTGTTTGTTTGCATAATATATGTACATGTGCTGTGTATATTTATTATGTATTCATATATAAATACGAACACATGCATGCAAACATTTAAGATTTTTTTAAATATTTATTTAAAACATAAAATATGACAATATATGCAATTAAATACTGTGTGTAACTACTGTCCAAATTTATATTCTACACACACACACACACACACACACACACATATATAAATAAAATAAAATAAAATAACACCCTTTTAATGTTCTACTATTAAAAAATGTAAATATGAAATTAAAATAAAATAGCACATTATAAGTGGTCTACTGTACAAAAATAAAGAAATAATGAATAGAAATAAAATAACATCCTTTTAATGGTCTGCTGTTTAAAAATGTAAACAATGAATAAAATGTAAATGAATGAATGAAATAAATAGTTTAAATAATATATTCAGAATATATAAGATCGGAAGAGCGTCG
>JAUCMU010000052.1:55728-67004 GCA_032275025.1 Enteromius treurensis
TTTGATAATGTTCAGTGCTTTGCTACAATCTGTATTGTTAAAAGCGCTATAGAAATAAAAGTGATTGATTGATTGATTGATTGAAAATATTAAATATCTACTGTATGTATTGCATTTTTTTTTAAGGTGGATTATGTTCTGGTTATGGATCATCGTAAGTGAAGTTTGTTTCATGTAAACAGTTCTGTCCTTGAGTCCTTGCATGTTTCACGCAAAAGTCACCGGATTGTTGGATTTAGCTCTTATGTTAATACTTAAAATGCCTCAGTTTTTCACACACTTTTAACATGCTTTGGCAGAAATCTGCATAAGAAACAACATTCATGAGACAGTCCATGTCAGATTTTGTTGCTGATTTTAAATGTGTTATATAACAAAAGACTTTTAAGCTTTTGAGATTTTAGATCAAACTTGCATTCTGACCGGTGAGCAGGAAAGGACTCGGGGACTGAAATCATGTTTGATCGTTTTCCTAGAATAGCAGTATTTAATGCAATTAATTCTTGGGTTGCTTTGGAAAAATGTACTTTGTTCTTCTTGAGTACATCTATTTTTCAGCGCACATCAATGCAGAATGGAGCAGACCCGTGTTAAACCTTGACTAAAACATCTGAATAATATCTGGATGTTGATCTCTGACATCAGGGTCACAGAGTAAAGATCTGATAAAGTCTGAACACTGCGTCTGCGTATGAAGCTCAGTCGGCTAAAATCAATGAGCGTTTTGATTGGTCGCCGCTCAGGGACCATGTCAGATTATTACCAATAAAGAGAATTAGATCAAATGATTTTTGACTTTGAAATTTATCTTTAATCCAATCAGAGATAAAGTCATCAGTGAAATTGCTGTTGATTAATACATGGGATATTTGGTGGCATTCGTCCTAAGTGCCTCGCTCGGCTGAGAACGATCTGTTTTATGACTCAGTCAAACCTACTGATTTCATTTTCAAATGACTATTGAGTGAAGGTCTCGGTGGAGCGAGTCGACAGCTCCATCAGTAATACCTTTCTGCACGTGTCTCGTCTTGTAGAGCGCTCTCGCACACTCACATCCGTCTTTTCATATGTTTTAAAAGCTCCATCCTTCACTGTGTGTGTGCGTGTGCTGTACATCAGCTAAGCTCAGATTTACAGGTTTCTGTATTCTCATGTGTTCTCATCTGACAATTTTATGGAGGTTGTTCTTTCATAACTCAGGGAAATTAACTGAGTTCTCAGTCATTTTTCATTGAACTTTGTCTCTTAAAATGCTACAGGAGAAATAAAACAGTCCGGTAAAGTACAAAACGGATGTGGGGAACAGCTTAGATCCTTTGGCGTTTCCAATTTGACATTTAATTACAGACATTGCTGTCTTGGCAAATCTGAGAAAAAGTTTGGAGCGTTCTTGAGAAGTCTTGTGACACGTGGCTGGGGTCATTGCTGTCTTGGAGAAAGAATAGAGATTTCGTTATGCTTGTTCTTTCTAGGGGTGAGACAAACATGTATTACAGGTTTAACAGCAGCTCGTCTGGTTGTGCATTTACATTAGACACCCAAAAAGCAGCAAATTACAGTATTACTCTTGTACAAAATATTGTTTTGATAGTGTCATGCTCTCTACAGCTAATTACTGAAAACTCAACATTACTGCAAATGCACCAACAACAATAAGTGTTTTTCCTCTCGTTTATATCTGAAGTTTAACATAACATACCGTATAACATTTAGTTGTATTTTATTGCACTGTTTGTACCTGCACCCTATCGCTGATTCATCCACAGTATTTTTTAGTATCATCAAATTTTTAGGTTTGCTCTACTGTTGTGTTAACATTGTCAAGTAATGCTGCTTTATTTTGGGAATTTGAATGAGTTTGTTCACATGAAAAAAAAAAAATGTCTCTTTCAGCCAATAAATTCATCTAAAGATTTCTTGTTTAGATTTTTTTTGTTGTTGTTTTTTGTTGTTGTTGTTAGTTAGTTAGAAACTAGTGCTGTAAAACGATTAATCACATGCAAAATAAAAGTTCCACTTCAGTCGAGTCACTCCGATGGGAATATGGGAACTCGCTTAAGAGACCAACCACCTTTACGATTAATCGTTTGACACCACTATTAGAAACACAACAAAATAGCACTTCCGGCTTCTCATTAGTTGTGTGATGTATGTGTTCTGTGTTCGGGTTAGAGATCTTCATTTACATGTCTTCGTTTCTCTGTGGTTTGTTAAGGAAGAGAAAAACGAACGTTTTCTCCTCAAACACAACTAATTAGAGTCGGACAGATGCCACAGCCCGCGTGACTCAGCCGGGATGTAAATTGTGGACATGTCTGCTGTCGTTCCCATTGTTTTGGACGGTTCATCAGAAACCTCTCTAATTAAGTGCAACTTATAGACGTCTTTTTTTTTTAAGTGCGTAAGGTGGCGTGTCTGTGGAAACTCAGCCAAACTGTTTGTGGAAAGTGTCATTTTAACCTTCTGGAACAAAATAATTGGGCAGAGCAAAAGAAAAGTTTGCTTCCATGGCCTTTCTCAGCCACTTTTTCAACAAAACCTGTTTGATGATGAGCTCTAGTCATTACCTGGTCTGAACGGACCCCTCCAGAGATGACTTTGAACCACTATCTCCGAGGCCTAATTAGAAACATGGCCATCCTTTTGTCAGCGCTCACCTAGAGCTGCGAAAAGCATCTCTCGCATGTTAAAAAGCTTAGTAACGGGCGTCTCACTTTGTCACGACCTTTACCCAAATGACTGCGACGAGCGTAAATGGTGCAGCGATGTACGCGACGCAAAAAAAACCAAAAACGCGCCAACGTTCTCAAAGACGATTCTGGAAAGGCTATTTTCCGCCACTCAGCATGAGCCCAGTAAACATTACAATCCATCAGAGAGAAGGAGGGAAAAAAGAGGGTTTGTTTTCACACTTAAAGGAGAGTGTTCTTAACTTAATCACCACCTTGTTTCGCTACATTTGCATATATTTGCATATTAATTGGACTACAGATTAAAATTGGTTTTGTAATTTTAATTAAGTGTCCACAAAGGTATATGATTAGAACTGTTTAAAATACAGGCTGACAGAGCGAGCAGGAGAGACTCGGGCCGTCCTCTCGCGTGGAGGTGGATTACTTTCAGGGAATGCCTGTTTTATGATAGTTATTTTTAATCTTTACTAGATTATGCTGCTAAAGTGGCTGGGTGGGGGCGAGAGGGAGGAGCGCCGGGCTATCAAAATCATTCTCATTTTTCAGCGCTCATTTGCCATTCTGTTGATTTGCAGTACTCGACAAAAGTCCTTTGTAGCATTTCCTGATTGCAAATTAAGAGGCCGGGCTCTAAATATAAAGAACAGAATTTTGATTCACTGCGCAAGTAACCAAATTATGCAAATGTGTTTATAAGTGCAGTAAAGCATTGAGGAGTAAACAGCCATGCTGTCCTTGCCGTTTTACCTTGAGAAACCTTTGTCTGTAAGAGAAGCCCTGGAATCAGAATTTGGGCTTTTTGGTTCGTAGATGGTGTAGTGCTGAGCTCATATGTATGTTAGTGAGCTCATGAAACACATGTCAGTGTCTTTCTATTGTGCTCCAAAAGTCCACTGGATAAAAACATCTGCTAAATAAGTCAATGTGAAGTGCAAAGACTTAATGGCCTGGTTTCATAGACAGGGTTTAGCCTAAACTAGGATTAGGCTGTAGTTCAATTAAGACATTTTGTTTATTTTTATAAACATGCCTTAGGAAAAAAAAAAAAAAAAAAAAAAAATTACTGGTGTGCATCTTAAGACAAAACAAAAGCAATGGCTAGTTCTAAGATCAGTAAGTGCAAGTCTCCTTCAGTTAAAACAGCTCATATTTACATTTGCACTAGCAGTAAGCTTAAGCCTTGTCTGTGGGTGACTATGCCTGCCTAAAAAACATAACAAGCAATCAAATACATGCCAAAAAATTAAGTAAAATTTGTGTATTTTCACTGTTTTATAGACATTATTCAGTATTGCATGAATTACATTTTTAATTAATTTATTTTATTATTATTATATTTTTTATTTTTTTTGCAATGCATTTTTTTATTTAAAAACAAAGATTACATTTAAAAAGTAGGAATTTCATATAACTGCATTTATAAACACTCAGTATTAAATCATTATTATTATTGTTATTTTATGGAGACTGTTGCAGTGCATTTTGGATTTGAATTATTTATTTAACAAATATTAAGTAAAAAAGTGCAAACTTCATGTAACTGTTTTTATAGACACTGTTCAGTATTGAATGAATTACATTTTTAATGGATACTGTTGCAATGCATTGTGCACTTTGGATTTATTTATTTACTTAACAGATATTAAAACAAATAAAAAGTATGCAAACATTGTAATGAAGTGGACTGACAACGTGGTGAGTAAAGTAACAGTATTTATTCACAAGATGAGTATTGACATCCAAAAAAGGTGAGTAACATAAATTCAGACGATAGCTTGTAGAAAACTTGCATAGAGCTGTTAGTTTGGGGATGGTATCCAGAGGAGATATGACGGCCTGACAGTTTCCCAAGCAGAGGGGAGACCTTTTAAGGGAATCAGACAACAGAATTTAGAGAATCGATCTACCTGTACCAATGTACAGGTGTTACTTTCAGAGGTGGGTAAGTCGGTGATAAAGTCCACTCCTAGGTGTGACCAGGGGTGGTTAGGTGTGGGAAGTGGTAGAAGTTTTCCAACTGGGAGGTGTCTAAGAGTCCTTGACATGGCACATTCCTGATACCCTCTCACGTACCTTCGCACATCTTGATCCATTTGAGGCCACCAGAACTGCTCTTTCAGGAGTGAGAGGGTTCTGTTGGTCCCTGGATGTCCAGCGCCCAGTGACAAGTGAGTGGTGTGAATCAGTGGAATGCGTTCATCCTCTGCGACGAATCTACGATCTGGTGGGCACCCCAGCGGAGGAGCAGGAGCTGGGTCCACTGCGGCTGGAGGGGTCACCCACTGAATGGGACTTACAAACATCTCCTCAGGTAAGATGGGTTCTTTGGTTTCAGGTTCCTGGGTGGGGACATGGAGTCTGGAGAGAGCATCAGCTCTCACATTCTTGGTTCCCGGACAGTAGGGGTTAGTGAACTGGAACCTTGTGAAGAAAAGAGACCACCTGGCCTGCCTTAGGTTGATTCTTCGTGCTTCACTCAAATACTGCAAATTCTTATGATCAGTTATACCTGAAATGGGTGAAAAGACCACTCCAATCAATGCCTCCATTCCCCAAGGGCCAGTATGATGGCGAGAAGCTCCCTGTTCCCAATGTCATAATTTCTTTCCGCCAAGGTGAGTTTTCTTGAGAAGTATGCACATGGTTTAAGCTGTGGAGGGTTCCCACGCTGCTGCGAGAGCACGGCTCTGACTCCTGTTGTGGAAGCATCCACTTCCACTACAAATGGTAACTTGGGATCTGGGTGAACAACAATTGGGGCAGAGGTGAAAGCAGTCTTTAAGTTTTCAAAAGCTTGAACAGCTTCATTGTTCCAGACTAGTACCTTGGGCTTTTCCTTAATGAGAGAATTTGGGGGCTTGCTAGGGTATTATAATTATCAATAAATCTCCTGTAGAAGTTAGAGAACCCTAAAAAGTTCTGCAATTGCTTCACAGTGGTAGGGATTTGCCAGTTGGTGATGGCCTCGACCTTACTGTTATCCATGTTAACCCCGGACTGGTCAATGTTATACCCTAGGAATTGGATGGATAGCTGGTGGAAGGAACAACTGATGTTCTCGGAGTTTGGTGACATGACTAAGGTGTTCTTGGGGACTGGGAGAGTAAATCAGAATTGCATCAATGTATATGACTAGAAATTTATGCAGGTACTCACGGGACACTTCATGCATGAAGTGATGGAGCATTAACAAGCCCGTACGGCATCACCAGATACTCGTAGTGCCCAGTGGGTGTGATAAATGCCGTGTTCCACACGTCACCCTGACGTATCCGAACTAAATTATAGGCACTCCTGAGGTCAAACTTCGAGAAGATTTTGACTCCTCTTAGCTTTTCTAGGGCTGCAGGTACAAGTGGCAACGGCTACAGTCTATGCAAGGGTGAAGCAGCAGGGGACGTAGAGGGACGGATATAACCATTTTGCAAAGCCTCCTTGATTTAATCCTCCATTGCCTTAGTTTCCGGGATAGATAGAGGGTAGATCCTTCCCTTGGGCACTGGAGCATCCAGGATCAGATCAATAGCACAGTCCCATGGTCGATGAGGTGGCAGGCGGGCGGCTCTCCAGGGGCAGAACACATCCTGGAACTCGTGATACTCTGGGGGTATAACAACAGACTACTTTTCAACAGGACTTTCAATGGAGGTAGTACATACATGCAAAGAGCGTGGAACCTGGAGGGGTAGGTCAGGCCAGCACTGAGTACCCCATTTCGGGTCGTGGGGGCCGTTGAGGGCATTCTTTTAGAAAGTGTCCAGAGACTTCACAGTATAAACACAACCCCATAGACATTCTTCGTCGTCGTTTCTTTGGGGGTAGACAATGACGATCGATCTGCATGGGTTCCGGGGATGGTTCTGGAGGACTTAGAAACTCTGGCGGGCGGGGAGTAGCTACAACAGTGCTAGGAGAATGTGGAGTGTATGCAGTTACCCGGGCAGAGCAGCGTAGGGCCAGTTGCATGAATTTCTCTAATCTAATTGAGTCATCAGTTTGTAGAAAACTTGCATGGGGAGCTCAAAGTCTCGAGCTCGGACATGGGTTGACTGGAAGTGTGTGGCTATATGTGGTCGTGATTAGTGCCAACAGGTGCGGTGACAGGTGAGGCTGATTAGCATTCGGGTGTTTGTAATCTTTGTGAGGATGTGAATTTTGGAGCCTGATGTGGATGTGACAAACATATAGCTGTTTTTAAAAGACATTATTCAGCACTGAATTAATTTTTTTTTTTTTTTTTGGTTTGCATTTTATTTTCACCGTGTATGTGTTAGTTAGACCTAAAGATGGATACCTTTAGGAACAACCTTCACCCCTTATAATGTGGCCTGTATAGAGTAGTCAACTCACTAGCTTTGAAAGAAAAACATTTAGCTTTAGTAGTTGTTGCAGCTCTCAATAAGTTTGTATTTGGGCACTCACAGTACTCACACTCATCTCTGATCTGTACTTCAAGTAAGACTCTGTAGTAACTTTCTTTACTAAATTGTTGGTTTTAATTACTTTACTTTTTAATTAGTTTTGGAAAACAGTACAGTGTTTGATATTATGGACATAGAAATATTTTTTACTTAGAAATTGCTAGTAAATTTAAATAACAAAGAGACAAAGAGTATTAACAAAATAAATAAATAAAATGCATATATTTATTTATTTATTTTTTAGAGAAAAAATTCCATATTCCATACTGGCTCATTTAGTTAATTCCAGATAATGTAGCAACACTTAATAAAATGTTGTTTGCATGCGAGTTGCAAAATTAAAATGCAATAAAAGATCACTAAAGTCACTACACAATTTTGACTTTGAGAAATCTGAATGTAAGAACCACAGTGAAAAAACATGAAATGCTTTCTAAACTTATTTTACTTCTGTAAGCTGACATTTCTTCTGAATGAAACAGGACGAGCAGCGAGAACAAACACAGGGCAAAGCTTTAGTTCATCCAACACTATTTCTTTATTTATTTTTAAAGAAATAAACAAAAATACGAGTTTGGTTAAGGTTTATGAGGTACAGAACACTTTTCTTTGAATAGCTTGCACCATGGGATCATGCACAACAGAAACATTTATGTCATTATGTGTCATTTTCCAGAAGCTAGAAGAACCCAGATCTGCTCTTCAGGGCTCTGAGCTCATTGCTCTGAAACACTGTTACCTACAGCCAAAGTTTTCCACCTTCAAAGAGCGTAAGCGACCTTAATGTTTGGCAATCTAAAGCGTTCTCACATGTCAAAGTAAAACCAAAGCTCAATTTTCTCATGCAATTACACTAAAGTCAGACAATCACGCAGCAGAATGTGCATGAAATACAATATTACTGTGGCGTTTCTTTGGTGCGGTCGGGGAAGTTTTTGGAAAGACATTTGGAAACATTTTCCTCATAAAACACTTAGCTATTTAAGCGATAGGATCGGGTTTCTGAAGAGATTTCAGCGCGCGACCAAATCACCACATGCTACCGTGTCTATCTATCAGTCTATCTGCTGGATCTATCCATCTCTCTATTGATCTCTCTCATAGTTATTCTGATGATGGATTGTTGGGAAGTACATCAAGAAACTTGTGTGTTTTATATTTATCTTTGCTTTCTTTAAATTGCATCTTCTTGAATTACTAAGCTGTCCTAATCGGTCCAACCTGTGCAGAGCGTCTCTGAAAATAAAGACCCACCATGATGTGGATCCAAGCTCTCCTCTGAACTTGTGGTTTCCATTCACTTCTACCAACATCCGTGAGCTTCTCCTCCTCTCTCTAATTGACCAAAGCTTAGGCTGTCTGTTGTGTTTCTCTGCCATCAACATTTCTGTCTCATTAAAAAGCCCAAACTGAGGGAGGAACTGAGGAGATGTAACGCAGCGACCTGATTCTGTCTTTAATAATGCTCTGAAAGGAAATGTAGAGATAGCCACGGTCTGTATGTCTATACAAGTTATACATTATGCATAATTACATGCAAATAAACCTAAACCCTAACCATATAGCAATACATGTAGTTAATTAATATTACTCAATACTTAAAAGAACACCAACACTGTCTCAAGACCAATTTGTACGTATTCATACGAGGTGCCAAATTTGTGCCAATTCGTTCAAATTTTGTGCGACTTGTCTAAAACCCTGTGATGGGTGGGTTTAGGGGCGGGGTTAGGTTTAGGTCATTCATACAAATTCATATGAATCGGCAACTCATGAAATACGTACGATTTAGAAGAAATCGTATGAATTCGTACGAGTGAAATCGTACAAATTTGTCCGAATTAGCCACCTCATAAAATGTACAAATTGCTGTGAGATCAAGTTGGAACACCGGAACAAGGACACCTTAAAATAGTGCAACCAGGAAAAAAGATCATGTTGATTTTAGGATTTACTAATACATTTTAATAAATTAAAAAGTTACTATATGTTGATATGATTCAACTGACCTGATCTAACGGTGAAGAGTAGAAGAAACGAAAAGAAAACAGTTGAAAAAAAAAAAATAAGGTAACAAAAGCAATGTTAGTTAATATTAGTAGACACTTGTTATAATGAGGGACGTGAAACGTTTGAGTTCAAATGCAAATAAGAGTTTATTTAGCTTAGGTCAAGGTCGAGCACTGGCAATAAGTATCAGTAGAGGCATAGACAAGAGAGTAAACGATATTCCAGGCGAGAGTCAAACGTACCAATAAACAGAGTCCTAAGGGCAAGATGAAAACGTAGATCCAGGGGAAGCAGAGGTCGACAACGATTCATTCAGAATGTAATATCAGAGCACAAGAACACAAATGAAAACACAAGGTTGACGGCAATACATTGGACAAACATCGATAATGATCAGTGCTAGACAGACAAACAGACTGGTTTATATACAGGTGGAACTGATTGAATGATTGAACCAAACTAGCAACATCTGTGAGGAGAGGTGCATTCTGGGGAATGGAGTCCAGGAACGAAAACAGACACAAAAACACAAAACACAGAGTACATAGAAAGCTGGGGTGCCAAACAGTCTTTAGCTGGCAGCTCCAGCTTGGCGTCACAACAGTAAAGTTTACTAACTGATTCAGTTTATTTATTTTTTAGATTTTTCATTGAAATTTTAAAGTTTAAGTAATTTTGTTGTGCATCATTTGTAGTACTTCTTTTATGTCTGTATATTTTTTTATTAAGTCTGAAGTTTTGGTTAATTTAGTAATAAACTATATATGCTGTGAACATTTAAGTTTATAGTTATAAAAATACACATTAGTTCTATTTTCAAATGTTATATGAGCTATACTTTTCTGAAAGCAAGCTTAACTCTAAAACTGTGAGAAAATCAAAGAGTGCACATTCCAAATTTAAGGCTGATGTTTAAAAACCATTTTACCTTTTCGAATCATGACCCTGTGTGTGTGTGTGTGTAATAAGATATAGTGATGAGTGTAGTTTAATATCTATTTTAAAACACTCATTCCTGACATACAGCGCAGCTGAATAGCACATGCTGAGCAGAGAAAGTCAGAGCAGAGGAGATGAGAGTGTAAAACATCCTCTCCAGACTCACCCTTCCTGTAGAGATTAACCTGAAACATGAGAGAGACACACACTCATCTGACAGCAGAGACAGACAGTGTGTGTATGTGTGTGTAGGTGGCAGGTGATGGATATTTCTCTGCTTTATGCTGAGCTATTATCATAAATAAAACGCTCCATAAGCACAACCGTTTGCTCACTAATGGAATTTGTCAACATAAAAGAGTCGTATTGTTCCCGCGGCTTCTCCGTTCAGGGGTCCGGAGCCAAATCCTGCGCCCGTCTCCTGCCAGCGTCTGGCGTTAACACCGGGAGCTTTGGGGAATCGCGTGCCATAATGAAATTACCTCCGCGCAAACAAATAAGGTCAGAGACTCAAGGAGACGCGCATTAGAACCCGATTCTGCTAATTAAACGACAGGTTCGTCTGTGCATGAAGCCTGCCAGCGACCAGGGTCCCAGCAATCATTTTTATGGATAATTCACTTTTTATCGATCAGATAAATGACTGCGCTTGAAGTTGTTAAACTTTGCTATCTCTTAAAGCAGCACAGAGAATAGCTTTAAGTATCAAGGCTCCCCAAACATGAATGAGAGAAAATATCAGGAGCCAAATCAGATTTTAATGGGCTAAATTATTCTTTTTGTTATTAGTATATTTGACATGCTCTTTGTGGCCCTTGTGACCCATAGAATTGTTTTAGCATGAATAAATAAATTAAAGAAATATTTCAAGGGGTCATATGACGTTGCTAAAAAGAACATTATTTGGTGTATTTGGTGTAATGCAATATGTTCAAGCAGTTTAAGGTTCAAAAACACATAATTTTTCAAATATATTACTGTTTATTCTCTAAGCCCCGCCTCCTGAAACGGGTCAATTTGTACTAAGCTCATCGTTCTAAAACAGTGAGGTGTGCTCTGATTGGCCAGCTATCCAGTGTGTTATGATTGGCCCGAAAACCTCAAATGTTTGGCAGAAATGTTACCCCTCTTACCATAACATGATGCTGCGTCCCGGCGCTATGACACCTGAACAATAAAACACATTACAAAGCAGTGAGACATAATTACTGAT
>JAUCMU010000052.1:68471-92981 GCA_032275025.1 Enteromius treurensis
GATAATATACAGGCAGCCGGTAGTTATCGCGAAATAAGCCCCTTCAGCGTGATACAAGACCCTCCGCTTCGCGTCGGTTCCTGATCACACTGTCGGGGCTTATTTCTGCCATAACTACCGGCTGCCTGTACATTATCCCTTACATAATGTGTTTTTTTTTAATTGTAAGTAACAAAATGTAAATTGTTTGTAACCAATTACCTTAAACAATTGTACAAAAAAATAAAATAAAATAAAAAATTACATATATATAATAAATCTTGTTTTGTGAAAACACATAATAATTATCAGCCAGTTGGGTCATAGAGTAATCTTGTTTTTCGTTTCGTTTGTTTACTTTTCTGACCCTGTTGGGATATATTTTTCTAGTTTTAAGCATACTCACTTCATTTAGATACATTTCTCACAGATCTTCAGAATGTTTAGATGTGATGGAAATGAGCACAAAAGTAAAGAGGAAGTAACTTTTTATGTGGTTTGAGTTTGATCATCTGTGAGAACTGCTTTTATGATGTTTTCAAATCATTTCTTGATTACCACATGGTTTTATTTGTACGCCTGCTCCATTTTTAGATGACTTTTGTATAACCTACTGTATGAAACATTTGCATTTCGTATGTATCTGGATCTGAAGGCAGAAGTGCCGTTTTAAATGAGTTTGCGGTGTTGAATGTGACGAGAGTGAAAGACTGAACAGCTGAACAACTGTGAATCATGCAGACCTGAGGTTAACATCATACAGGATACGTTTATAGTGTGTTCAGGACTCCTTTCATTTATAAGAACTGTATTTTATGAGTCTGAGCTGGATTGCGACTGAACTCTCAGGTCTGTGTTTGTAGTCAGCACTGAGGAGCTTTGGATCAGAGCGGGTTTCTCCTCAAACTCTGACACTAATGACACATAAACGGCTCGGAGACCGTCATCTTATGGTATAAGTGTGTGTGGTTTAAAGATTTATTGGCCACAGAGATTTTAGCTCAGTCTTAAAAATAAAGGTACTTCAGTGGTTCTTGGGTTCAGAAAAGAAACGCGTCTTATCAGGAACAGTCTGAGGTTCTTGAGTTTCATGTTTCTCTAAAGACAAAGTCCTTGTCAGTGCTTTGGTTTCTGACTTTAATTCATTAGATCATAGATGATTCTCTACAAAACTTGGGGGTAAAAAAGTTCTTTGCAAAACAAATTCCAAACAACGTAAGATCTAAGTACAACATCTACAATGAGTTGCCGATTAATATCTAAATTCATTCATCAGTTCATAAAAGTAATGCACTTACAATGAAAGCCTAACAAGCAAGAAATCTTAGACAGTTGTAAAGCATAAATGTACAACGTTTTAATTAACGTGTATATTTTAACACAAAAATGTATGATATTTGAACTGTGAAGTTATCTTGCCTTTATTTGTCCATTTAGCTGTTTGTGATGGATGAACTGGTTATTCATTATTTTATTTAAAAATAAGATTTATTTTGATGTAATATCCAGAAAGTCAGTTTCTATACAAATATATGCATATGACCCTAACCCTATTTTTATTTTGTTTTTATTTATTTATAGCTTCACTTACATTACTTACTTTTTATTCTGAAAATGTTCAAATCATTAGGTATTTTGTGGAATAGAAGAATAAAAAACAAAGGAATTCTACTTTTTGCTTCACGAGAGTACCATTATTTTATTTTCAATTTCAGACCAAATTGCATTATAAAACATTTAACCTGGGAATAAGCGCACAAGCCGTGGGATCCACAGAACAGACGCGTCAGATATATGGGTATTCCAGGTATCCATAAAAGGGGGATATTCAAATGAGGGAACATTAGAATATTAAATCTTGATTTATTTATGCGAGTGCCATTAGGGGTTATCATCTGGATCAGCAAACAATTTTTCAGGGGTTGAGATTTTTATGTAGTAGCAGACACATTTAGCACCGCGCCGCCGAAAACATCCCCACTGTGACATCCTGCTGTTCATCGGCCGATTTCCGCCCATAAAAATGGCAGCCGATATTATAATGCAAATCCCTTATGGGAAAATACCTGCGCGATGGCTGCATATAAATGATGTGGCATTGTACCTCTCTCGCTCTCTCTCACCTTATTACCGAATTACGGAGAGCGGGGAGAGAGGGGTGAGGGGGAAAGGTGATGATGGATTCTTTGTGGATGACACGGGAAAGCATTACGAAGCCCCCGTTTGTCAGGCCAACATTAAGGGCTAATTTTGAAAATCTAGCGTGCAGTCAATTTCCTCCGGCCCGAGGGTGAAAGGTAGCGCGCTGACAGGAGGGCTAATTTCACCCTCCTTATTTACCTCTATGCATCATTTCTGAGCGCTGCGCTGACACCCGACGCCCGCTTTAAAAATGACAGCAGTGCCACCAAATGCCCAGATATTAACCACCGTGTGCGTGTGCATGGAGAAGAAAAAGGTAAACCTGGCAAATCTATCATTTTAATAACAGCGAGCAAGGTTAATGTAGTTTACCTTACACAGGGACCTGTGTGTGTGTGTGTGTGTGTGTGAGAGTTTAAACAGACACATGCTGCCCTTCGACACACACGGCTGCTCTGATGGCTGTTTGTTGTGTAGCATGCAGCAAAAAAATCAAAGTCTTAATGCTATTGTGTGCCCGTAACCATCTGTCAAAGCCACACGGAGATGAGAGCGAGATTACCCAGAATAAACAGGAATGCTGGAGCGTCGCTGAGAGCCTCGGGCCAAAAGACAAGACGGAGAACGAAGAGGGAGGAAAACGCTTCACGGAGGGACATCAAGCCATTGTGATTCAGGAGCTGCCGTTTGTAACGACACACAGACACCATGATGACCGCGCTGATGAAGGTCTTTAGACAGCACTTCATCGCTGGAAACTTTTCTCTTTGAGAACATTTAGCGGATCCCAGGGCGGTTCCAGAGGCGGCGAGTCTGTGTAAATTTACCGTGAAGCCTCTGGAAGTGAGATTTTCCCTTTAAACCCTCATTCGGACATTAGATGGAGAGGATGCGAACCAACAACACTGCAGCCAAGAGGGGAAAAACACTTGGAAACAGTGCATTATGCTCTCAAACAACCTTTGGAAGTCCTCTCAGATGTTCTTCTCTAATTAACCTGATATCTGAGGTCCTGCTGGTTTAGCAGAAGGGTCATGTAAACACTTCAATGAGATCATGAGAGCTGGTGTTTAGCATTAAACTCGAACTAAGAGACAAAACATTTGTGCATTTAAGTGTTAATTTGATCAAGTTAAAGATGCTTAGATGTCAAGTCAAATCTATTTTATTTACATGGCACTTTTAACAATACAGATCAACAGTATCACATTGGATTATAGAGCGTCTATAGAGCACTCTTAAGAATAAATGTGCTTACTGGTGTAATAGAAGAACCTTTTTGTCTAAATGGTTTCCTAATCTGAAGAACCTTTCTGTTGCACAAACAGTTGTTTGTGGCAAAACAAGTCCTTCCGATTATAAAAAAAGGTGAGAAAGAGAGGGTTCATCAAAGAAAATTTGACTGAATGGTTCTTCGTTGTAAAGCAGAGGTCTTTGAACCTGCTCCTGGGGACCCACTGTCCTGCAAAGTTTTCTTTTAACCTGCTTCAAGCAATTTTCAAGCAATCTTGAGGAACTTGTATTTGATTAGGGTTGTAGCTAAACTATGTAGGACAGTGGGTCCCCAGGAACAGGGTTGAAGGCCTATGCTGTAAAGTACCTTTTAAGCACCTTTAATTTTTTTTTAAGAGTGAAGGACCATGGAGTGTTCACTCGATCATATCCCACAATCCGAGGTCTACAATAGGCTGTTCTGCCTGTGTGTAGTCATGTGATCTGAAGGAGGTGTGGCTTCGGAGAGTGATTTGCAGGGAGGGTGGGATTTTATACATTAAAATCTAGCTTTCTATTGCTAGCCTCTCTGAAATCACACATTAATTTTCGCACATCGGGGATCCACGATCAATATGCAGAGTATTTAAATCACTTTGCACACAGCTTGTGTGGGATACAGGGTTGTCGATTCCATGGAATCAGACTGATTTTAAACTGTTACAGTGGGTTGATTTTCTCTCATGGGTTATAGATTTGAAATATTGCATGAATTACATACACACTTGAAGGAAGCCTTTTAGCTGTGTTTATAATCAGCATACTGCGATTGTAAAATACTGTATGTATTTTAGGTATGGAAATTAGATATTTGGAGTTTTGATATTTGGGATATGATCGTTGAGCTACTAACCCCCCCCCTCAAACCCAACACCCCCCAAGCAAATGCAATGTTTGCAAATACAAACTCATGCACAAACGTACCTTCTGTTTCCATTGCAGATAAGGCCGTTCATTGCAGATAGAGTTCCATCAGTGAGAAATGTTGTGTGTTTTGTTATTGTTAGATACAAACATTATTTTTTTTTTGAAAATCACATGATCAAGCTTATGACAACAGAAGCATTCTCATGAGTATGTTTTGATCCCCAGAGTACTTTTTCAGTAGTGATGTAGCCATAAATGCAAATGCAAACAAAAAAGCATGGCCATAGAATTAGACAATTTAAACCTGACAGTGCATTCGCATTGCATTATGAGTAGAGCAAGCTTACATTGCTAGAGATGTTTGCTTTTTTGTTCTTGAGAAGAGTAGGTTTGGGGCATTAGTGTTCTGTAGCTTATGCCAAACGCTAATGTTTTGTTTTTTTTGTGAGCAGGATGCAATTTCTATAATGCACTTATGAGTCTCCATTTAAGTTAAGATGCTGCTTTCTCAGTAGCCGATAGCAGCTCGTAGTTTGGGAGCAGATGTGTTTGAGCGTATATTCATGAGCAGTGATGTCAATGTGTGAGGGCCAGCGTTTGCTGCTCTTCTTCTGTCAGACTGCCTCACGCTGAAAACACTTCCTGTCCCTGCTCTCTCAGGTCATGCTTCAACTAAATAACTATCAGTCAAACTCTTGCCCTCTCTGCTCCTGCTCTCCAAGAACAACACCTCTTCAACACCTCTCCTCCTCCGATCTGTCCATCACAGCTCCCTCACAAAAGCAGCTACATACATCCAGAAACCTGTTCTATAGTGTGTGAGTCTGTTCAGTGTAGGTTCAGAATCACTTGTGGCATCAGTTTTGAAATAAAAAATAACAACAATACTACTAATTCTAAAATACTTCTACTACTCATAATAGCAATTATTATTGTTATTATTGTTGTTTTGTCCGTTTTAAACAAGTGTTACAGTAATGCACTTACAATGGAAATGAATGGGCCTACAATAAGCATTAAAATACACTGTTTCAAAAGTGAAAACAACTAGACATAATGGCCTGGTTTCTCATACAGGGCTTAGACTAAGCCAGGATCAGGCCGTAGTTCAGTTAGGACATTTATGACTAAATAAAAGCATGGATACATTTTCAGATCAATCAGTGCAAGTTTCTCTTTCAGTTGAAACAGCTCAGACTTATATTTTAGTCTGGGATTAGGCTTAAGCCTTGCCTGAGAATCCTGTCTGTTAACGTGACACAAAACTATAATAGAAACAATGAAATCAATGCCAATTTCATGGGCTTAATTGGTCCCAAAGAATGCATGAACTGATAACATGCAAACCTTAAATGCAGTGCTTTGAAAAAAATCATTTGTCAAATGGATCAACGTAAATGTAAAAAAAAAAAAATCACACTTGTTAAATCTAGTCTGTATCGTTACAAAGCATCAGAGATGAAGTGTTTATGTGGTGTAAACTCCACTTGCATGATATCAGTAACACAAGAGCGAAAGTTCATCCTAGAAAAGCAGTCGGACAGTTTAGACACTTTACAGCTCAAATAATTAACAGCTTTTGCAAAAAATCACAAGCCTTGCATTTATACCAGTGACCCATATTCACCTTTTCATAAGTATAAATGCTATTTTTATTTGTTTTGAGGTACGTGTTAAAATGATTTTCTGCAATGCAACTGATGTTGATAGTGTTTGTTGTAATGAACTCTGAGCGCTCCTCTAGAAAGTGTGTTTTAGGCTGCCTCTCAGACTGACACGGCAATACGGAGGTCAGTTACTGTACCAGCCACTTATTAAATTCATTTTATATGATATTTCATAGTTAGATAACGGTTGGATTTGGAAACGCACCTCTTGGGTACAACATAAAGCAGAATATTTAATCGTACTCCTGCAAATGAAAGGACACGTTTTAAATGGGTTTTAACGAGTCTGTAGCTTTGCATGCTCGCCAGGCCATAATTACGGCATTATTTGGCTGCAGCTTCATGCCATGACTGACTCGTCATTCTCACAGAGGGAGGGTGTCCGGTGACAAACCGCAGGACTCCGAGAGAGTCGAGTAAAGGAGAAGAGGTGAAGCCTGAGCTGACGGCAGCGGTGCTGATGATGGGGGAGACAGCCTTCGTTACCTTGACGACAAATTTATTTATGGTTGCCTGAGATGACATGTGGTAATGTTCCATACCTGCTGATGGGGGGGTGATGGGGGGGGTCTCCTGTTTCAGCCTCAGTTGACAATTAAGACCTGGGCGACTGTAGCCGGGGGTTAATACTGCTCATTAAAAGAACTAGGTCATTAGCAGGGAATCAGGGCTCTTAAGGCAGCACAAGGAAGGGGGGGGCGGGAGGGGAGGGGGCAAGTGTGTGTGTGTGTGGAGTCAAATCTGCATCTCCATGAACACGGCTCTTACATTAATTAACCTCCCTTTTCCTGGTTGAGGGAAAAAAAATCTGTTATCATATATTCACATGGCTGTACACCAATTAATTGCAAAGAAAAAAGAAGGCAGTTTACCGTCCTCCCAGCGGTCGCCCTGTCTGCCTGCGCAGGAGATCCATTATTCCAGAGAAGGAGAGGAGATGTGGAAAAAAAAGGGAGCAAAAGAAAAAAGTCTAATGTGAATGATGAGTAAAATGAGGATCGGGGCCGAATCAGGGGAGGGGGGACACGGGGAATAAAAGCCTCGGAAATGAAAATAAATAATCTCGGCTAATACCTCACCTTAGGAGAGCAGGCGGGGCCCCCGGCCAATCAGAGCGCTTCGGAAACACCTTCAAACGCACACACACTCTTTGACCTTCAGTGCAGAGGCTTACAGAAGAAGGCCGCGATCTACACACACACACTCGCATGGCCCTCAGGAGAGAGGAGATGTTCCTTACTCAGAAACAACATCATAGCATCAGAGACCGAGAGGGGACTTGCTTGTCTCTGGATGTCACGGAGAGCTGAGCAAAGACCACACACACACATCTTGTTTTTTGTTCTTGATTTATGGGGTCTCTCCATAGGCATAATGGTTTTCATACTGTACAGATTGTATGTGCTATTGTCCTACACTGACCCTACACCTAAACTTACCCCTTACAGGAAAATGTGTGCATTTTTACAAAAAAAAAAAAAAAATAAAAAAAAAAAAAAAAACACCATTTAGTATGTTTGTTAAGACTTTTGAATTGCAGGGACTCTAAAACTGTCCTCACAAAACACCTTCAAATTGTAATACCTATGTCATACCAATGTCATTATACAAATGTGTGTCTCTATTAACCACAAAGGCCAGTAAACATATATCTGTAGCTAAACACACCGCCCAGTGTATGTGCTGGTCCTCTGCAGTGTGTGTTATCATACAGTGTGCTTATGTACCGTCCAGTGCATTGTTCCAGTGGTTGCTGTTAATTCCATACAGATTGTTTCTATAAAGGTCAGCTCTCAGCTTAAAGTGTCTCCATAAAGTCTAGTGCAGTGCATATCAGTATTTGTGTAAAATCACAAGACCTCACTCATTTATTCTAAATCATACTTATTTTACGAGATGCCAATTCGTATGAATTTGTACGAATGACCTAAATGTCAACCCGTCCCTAAACCTACCCATCACGTGGTTTTAGACAAATCGTACGAGTGAGGTCATATGAATTAGTACGAATCGGCACATATTTGGCACCTTGTAAAAAGTAAAATGTTTTTATAGAGTGCCATGTGTTTCTGTAAAGTCACATACTGTAAAGTGATGCTTTTGAAAGTATTGTAAAATAAGGTAACTGCAGGTTTAGGAAAGGTTCAGTGTTAGTGCCTAGTTATTACGCATTTCTTGCTATTGCTATAATCAATACATACATGGTACAGGAATGCAAAATACAGGGCATTTTCTTGCACTCGTGGTTTGTCTTTCAAGGCAGTTCAAAGTGTTTCTATAAAGTCCAGTGCAGTGTGTTTCAGTATTTCTGTGAAGCTGATTTTTGTTGTAGTTTGTACAGTAAAGTGTGTTTTTATGCAGTCTAGTGCAATATGCTGCTGTAAAGCCCATGTTTGCTTTTTATTCCAGTGCAGACTGTTAGATGTTTTTAATAAAAAAAAGTGCAATGTGTTTCTGTAAAGACAGTTATGCTTTTGTGTGATGCATTGCTGTTGGGTGTTTCTGTAAGGATCAGTGCAGTGGATTTCTTTACTGCACAGCTCAGTGTTTTTCCGTTCTGTGAAGTTTGTTCTGCACGATTTAGCAGTGTGTTTGTTATGCTTTTGTTCAGCCGTTGCAGTGTGTTTCTGTAAAATATCCAGTAAAGCATTTCTGTGAAGTCCCATGTGCTGTGTTTCTGTAAACTTCTTCTTCACATCAGTGTTTCAGCGCGGTCCTGTAAGTGTGTTTTCGTCTCTTTAACTCCTGTTTGTAATTTGACTCTTTGACCTTCCGGTTCAGATCAAAGCTCAGTCATCTCTCCAGCTGCCCTCCTCTCACTCCATGCAGCATGTACACCGTTCCAGATCCACTGTCGCCTGACCTTCCTCAGACAGAGATAATTGGTTTCTTCCGATTAAAATCCAACAAATCACTCCAAATAAATAGTTTTTCCCCTTTATTTAACTCGGTTTTCCCAGATGAGCTTCCATGTCCGGGTCATGATCAGAGTGAGTATTGATGGGTCAGTTTTTAAAATGTTTATCAATAATTAGGGAGTACAAGACCATACAGAAGTGACTGGATTTGTAAAACCTCTTTACAGAGAGTTCAAAGACTGGTAAAGCTTCATCAAACACACAAACCACGTCATATTTGCCATCCGTTTCTTTTTAATTCTCTACCAGAATTAAGCACTGGTTTTCAAACATGCCTCATTCTCGAGTAGCAGAGTTGAGAGAAACAGACGCTCCCTGAGATGATCCAAACTACGTAATATAATACGTCAGATATGCTTGTTCTGTCATGCATATTCAATCTGTAAGCAGTTCCTGTGGTGAGGGCCAAATGAAGACACTTGAGCCTTGGCTTTCTAAAACCTGTAAAAACTATCTGAGGGTTGTTCCTCTTTCATCTGTTCGGTTAATGCTTGATGAAGATAGACGTGTCCCCTGATCCTGCTATATTTCGGTCTTATTGTTTTTACAAGTACAAACATGATGAAATTCTCTCCGCTGTTGAAGTAATACTCTACTGTAGTACACTTTTTACCTCACAGGAACTGTGAAGTCTGTTGGTGAATTTTGTTTACTCCCTCTATAATGAATAAAAACTCTGCAACTATCTGTGGAATAATTGCAGGCTGCTGTAACCCGTCTGTAATAACTAGAGCTGTGTGTGTGTGTGTGTGTGTTTTAACGAGCTACAGGAGGGACTAAAATAAGAGATTTGCTCAATTAAGCAATAGCAAGTGAGCTGAGAGACACCTGTGCATACAGGAAGCTCTTTCTGTGTGTGTGTGTGTGTGCTAAAATCACGGCTGATTACCTTCACGAGTGCCATCTCTTCCCCTACCTGTGCTGCTCGCTGACACACTCACACAAACAGCTCATTATCTCATCACTGTCTGGGAAATAACACACGCGTGTTTACAGACTGTGTGACTGCTCTAATGCAGGGACAAAAACACAGATCAGGCTTTGTCAGGACATCAGGTGGAAGAGACAGCCTGAAACAGACAGGAAATGAGGGCTGTGTTGCAGGAAGTTGAGAGCGCTGCAGCGTCAGAAAGAATCTGTGGGATGTGGCCCATGTGTCACAGTCAACACATTCACATTTATACATTCAACAGATCATTTTGTCTAAGTAGGTCTGGGTAAAAAAAAAAATACTGGTTGTTTTATCTCATAAATTGCAGTAAACAGTGTTGCCAACTAAGAAATGTCAGCTATATTTAGAAACTTTTCAGACCACTGTAACTTTTTCTTCAAAGAACACTTAGCAAAAAATTTTGGTATTTTATTGAGCTTTTTTAACTTTATTTGGCAACTCTGATTCAAATGATGAAAAGGCACACAGTTTTTCTCTAAATCAAAGGTCTATAGCAGTGCACATCACGTGAATTAATAGTTGCAATTGTTCAATTATGTTAACACGTTGTTGATCAGTTACAACATATGCAGAAAAATGGAAAAGATACTGTATTTTTTCTACTAGTACATTGTCTGTCATGTTGGGTAACAAACATGTGTAAAATCAATACAGAAAATGCCAATACATGAACACAATACATTGTGCCCTGTACAGACATTTCTTAAAGTGTTAGCATAGCATGCTAACTAACTACTGTACCAGTACACTACTTCAAATAAAATTGTTCAGAATATGTTTTACTGTTTAATAAGAAAATACATGCTTTTGTTGTACTGTGCTGGATCCAAAATAACCGATACCGAATAAAACACTTAGGAAACACAAACAAATGCATATTAATGTATAACAGCAAAAAACCCATGTGAAAACTTGCACCACAAAAATGTGACAACCTGGCCCAAGAATTATGTATTTGTTGTGAATTTTCAGCTCAGTGTTTCTAACTTTGTTATGTATTCATGCTTAATGTACTTTATGTAATGCATGTGAGTGTACTTTCCTTTTGTTGTGATATTAAATTAACATTCATAGTTAGTAGTACAGATTCCCTGTGTGACAACTAGCCCCAGTCTCCAATACACCACAAAAGAGTGATGTGATGTAACGAATACATTTAATAATATTATTTACTATTGCAGAAAATAATGTATCACACGCTTGAATTATGATTCTTCCGCACAGCCGGCAGAAAAAGAGACACGCGCTAAAGTTTGTAAACCATCGAATTTAAACTTATTAAATGGCAGAAATCCAGAAAAATGAGTAGAAAACCTCTCAATGGAGCACAAAATACAAAATGAAGGCAAACTCCAGAAGAGAGAGCTGGAACAAACATAATATAACATTGTTAAATTGTCAGTTTTTCATTGTAGAGGTTTAGTGCATCAGCCGGAGACACAGCAAAAATAAACATCTGCTCAGATCACAGCAGAAAAAGGGCTTCATTGGGGTATTGTAATACAAGACTGACTCTGGTATGATTTACACCTTTAAAGATGGTGATTTTAATGTTTTCTCTAATCTATTAAGTCATAGGATAGAATTGAGAAGATGTTGTAGGCCTACATAATGGGAAGGACTGTTTAAAATACAGAGACAGTACGTGGAATTAATTAATTGTTGTGTAGACTATGACTTATGGTTTTATTTTATGCACCAAGACATGACATTATCAGCCTAATATGAGGTCTAAGGAACTTTTGGCATTAACCTTTCCTCCATTTCTTCTCTCACAGCTCCTGCCACGAGCGATGAAGACTCCCGTGCCTTTGGATGTTTTGTATTTCTACTAGAAGAAAGTTGGAGTGCCGTGCATCCTCTTAAGACCAAGTGTCTGTGTGAAGTCAGAAAACATCAATGGTGAGTTCAAGAATTTTCAGGACTGTGAAGTCAAAATCCGCTCCTAGTACAGCAGCAACGGCACGTCCAATCAAAAGACTTGAATTCTATTTGTTTCGTTTCAAGGGATCGTGATGAAGGTCTTCTTCAAGACCTCATTGAAGTGGACGGCTCGGGGAGAGCGCACTTTCATGACAATGTCGTCGACGGGACTTTTCCGTGTGAGCAGGTACGTGGAGTCAGTTTCAAATGTAGAGCGAGAGGGATCGGATGCTCTCAAAAGCAGAATTTTAGAGGAGATTGAAATAATGGCTCTTGGCTTTTAAAGGGAAGAGCTCATTTTAGGTTAATACGGTAAGCCTGTTGGACCCAATTACTGAAGGTGCTTTTCCATTGTCGTCTGGTATTTCTCCTTGAGCAGATTAGCCGTCAGCACAAAAAACGCACAGTATCCAGGATTTGGTGCTTTTCTCTGATCTGACTAAAATGAAGCACTTTCCAGAGAAAAGAGGAGTGAAGTGACCCAGTGCTGTGGTCTCATTAGAGTTCTGTAGTATACCAAACATTGAGTGATGATCGAATCCTAGGCATCTTTTTGACTAGTTTAGTTCAATTCACATTTATGTAAATATGGCTTTTTATATAGTTTTAAAGCAGGTTTTATATAAAATCATATAAAACTCTACCCTGGGTTGGGATTGCACATGAAAAAAAAACCTGTATAAATAGTTTGAGTGTACTACTCAATGTGTAGGGTGTTCGGGTCATGGGATGCGTATCATATGTATTCAAAAACTGTGCATTATATTAACGGCAACAAATTTTGTATCATATGCACGAGAAAACTACGAATTATCTGCAAGCCAAACTCGTGTGTTGCATATACACGCCAAAATCCATTTTTTTTTAATCAATACCACACGTTTATATTTTTATGTGGTGAACTATTTATACACATTCTCATGAATCCATGCTCATAATCCCTTAACAGACGAGACTGTGTCAAAGTAAGGTCCATGTGGCAGACATTAGTGCATGTTTTGATTGTAATGATCACAATATAAGGAGAAATGGGCAGTTTTGTGTGTTGAGTCAGAGCTGGCATCATGCTTTCCATTTCAAGACAGATTTTTAACAGTGCACTAAAATTGGTTTACCAAGTAATTTTCATTCAGACTGTAAGTCAATCTGGGTCATGTTTTTGTTAATTGTGCTTATTTTTGAGAATGATGACCTGTCTATACCTGGATGCACAACCATTGAAATTTACTAGATAAAGAGTGTTCCCCCCTCACCTGTAAAAGCTGATGCGTCTGTTGATTCTATTCATGATTGTGGTTTGTTGCATGTTATTTTTTCAATATATCATGTTTTTCCCACCAGTTATATGTAAAGCATCCTTTGGGACAGAGTAATGCTTAGAGCCACATGTTGGCCTGTTTTTGAGGTGTAAAGGTGTCACAAAAATCACATTTGTGGTTTCAAAAGTACTCACACCCCTTCCTGGTCTCTCACCCATCCGTCGTTCCCCTGTTCCTCAGCTTGTCTATCTCTGTTTTTTTCCTCTCCTCAGTGGTTCTCCTGCGCTCAGCACTTCTTGCGAGCCGTCACCTAGCCCCGACCGCAAGACATTTCTCTTTGTTACCGTCTCCACCGCTCTCCGCCCCTCCTTTCTCGACAAACTGCCTGGAGTGTGCATCGTTCACGGGTCATTACTTTTCAAAGAAATTTAAGCACGGAATGCCATTTAATTTTTCCGAATGTATTCCGTCATTAGAGATCTTAGCTGTCAGAGTGATACCATTTTCGGTGTGATGTGTTTGTTGCCTCATTTCTTTTAATTTTACCTCCATTAGCTTAATTCTTTTTTAATATTTTCATCTAACGAACTTTACAGTTCATTTTGTTTGAGTGTGTGCTAAGCGAGTTTTATGAAGCAGGCAGTTGGCTTTTCCCATTTGTGGGGCGGCAGCGAAGGCGCCCGGTGCTTCTGTCAGCTTATTTTTGGCACCTTAGCTTGCGGTTCTGCTTCTGTGCCTTGATTATACAAGCAAACAACTGCATGAAGTTCATTAAAAATAAGCAGCAGCTAATTAACCTGAACTTCAGACAAACCGCCACTGTCATCCAAGATCAGTTTGGACCATATTGAATTGTTAAAGATTTGCACACCCCATATCCCCCCCACACCCCACCCCACCACCACACACACACGCACACACACACACACACACACACACACACATGCTAGTTCGCTAACT
The DNA here is from genome assembly GCA_032275025.1 of Enteromius treurensis. NCBI lineage: Eukaryota > Metazoa > Chordata > Actinopteri > Cypriniformes > Cyprinidae > Enteromius > Enteromius treurensis. The sequence continues at coordinate 82,411 of JAUCMU010000052.1, forward strand.
CTTTGTCTTGATGTCTTCACTGAATGCTTGCAGTGTGGGCAGCGCTGATTAGCTTAGCTGGGCATGCTAGCGGCACTTTCCCCCCGCCGTGTTTATCTCTTCTGAGCTGATGGGCCGCTGCAGTGTAATGGTGTGTTCAAGCGTCTCGGCCTCATAAAGGTTGTTTTGTACCCTTCTGTTGAGAGGTATCGACATTTACATGCTGCATGTTTGACATTTCTCCCGGGCCTCGGCGTCCGCCTCGACTCGTGCGTGTGTTAGTGTGCATTTGATGTGGCCTTGACTCGCCGGTGAAGTCTATCTAAAACGCTCCTGTGTTTACCCAGAGGTCGAGAGATACTCCATTAGCGAAACCCTCAAGCCTTTTGTTCATGTAATTTGCTTAATTACTTCGTATCAGCAGACATTGGAGATACGTTTCACCGTTCAGATCCTCGGGGAGCGTTCTGTCCGTATTTATTTTATTATCTATCTTTCGTTATCGCATTTTAACTATTCTCCATCTCACGTGTCCGGCGGTATTAGCAGCTTTAGAGAGAGAGAAAAAAAAGAATTAGCGGGAAGTGAATGAAAATTTCTCCAAAAACAACAGAGATCAGAGCAAGCAGGTGATGGAACACACACAAACACACACTCACACACACACAGGGTAAATGAGAGGGGGAAATGGAGAAGGCCGTTGGGGAGACGGCAGCAAAGTCAAGCTATTGGATTACTGTCCCCAGTGAATCACTCCTCAACAATCTCTGTCTGTCTCTCTTTCTCTGGTTAATTACTGGGATTTTGGGTTGTTCCTCCACAGGGCTTGTGACTGTGTTTGTCTGCAGGGTGGGTTTAGGGAGGCCTCGACACCCTCCTCTCACTCCTATATGATCTCTGTCTCTGTTATATTCCTTCTGAGACTGTTCAGGGTCACAGGGCCAATCTCAGATTGAATTATCTTCACTTTACACACAAGCACACACACAGTCGCACTGTGCACAAACTGTTTGATTTGCAGTCACAGGTTTGGATCGGTCTACCAAATAGCAAATATTTACAGTTTTCTGCACACTTCTGAGAATGAACTTGTTACTGGCTTGGTTCATGAGGTGTGTAACAAAACGCTCAAGTCACACCCACACAAAAAACCTTAAAGCCACACCCACATTAACACATCTCAAACCATATCCACTCAAATTATTTGTCTAAACAGCCACACACAAAATCTCAAACCACACCCATTCAAAAAACTACGCAGATCACACCTACCTAAAACACACAAAAAATAAACAATGCACAAACCACACTCACAACACAAATCTGTCAAATCATATATTCAGACACATCTAAAACCACACGAACACAAGAATTCAAGTCCATGCTCAGTCAAAACTCTCATATCACACCCATCTGAGCCACACCCACATAAACATTCATGAAGCTCAACCTGCCTAAGCCACACCCACATAATTTCTAAAAACCACACCCACACAGAAAGTCCTGAAGGCACACTCATACAAATACTCATTATGCCATACCCAATCAAAACTATATCCACATCACTCCCACATAACCACTCCTCAAACCTCATGCACTCAAGCCATACCCACATAAACTCATCCATCCATGCCCACTCAAGTAATATATATTCAGACACACCTCAAACTGCATCCACACAAAAACCCACAAAGCCATGCCCAATCAGTATTACCCAGATCTGACATACCCAAGCCATGCCCACATCATAAAAAAGACAAACCCACACAATAACTGATGAAGTCACACCCAATCAAAAAACTCTCCAGGAATAGTTTGATATGATATGATAATAAGCACTCTTCAATCCCCCACCCACTCAAACCACACCCATATTACTCTCAGTAAGCCCCACCTGCACATAAACTCCTGAAGCCATGCCCACACAAAAACTCATAATGTACTACCTAATTAAAACCACTAAATATAAATACTCCTCAAACCACTTTAACAAAAAAAAATCTAATTTAGACACTGCCACAAAAATCTCAACCCACACCAAGTCAAAACACTTCCCATTTTGACCCGCATAAACCCTCCCAAAACCACACCCACACATAAAACCCTGAAGCCACACCCAATCCAGATCACACCCATATAATCATTCCTCAGACCACACCCACTAAAGCTATACCCAAACACACATTGAATCACGTTTACTCAAATAATACATACACAAACACACCTCAAATCACATCAATATGACTCAGATCACACCCACATAATACTCCTTACAACACACCCACACATAAAACCCAGAAGCCACAACCAATCAAAACACTGTCCAGATCACAATCACTCCTCAGGCCACACCCACTGAAGCCACACCCACTGATACACATTAAACCACACCCTCTCAAAGAATACATACTCAAGTCCCATCCACATAAAAACTCTTCAAGCCACACCCAATCAATATTAACCAGATCACACCTACTCAAGCCACGCCCACACAACACTTCTTAGACCACTCAAATTCAAACCACAGCTACTCGGAACGCCCAAATACAAAGTCATAGGCACAGGAGCAGCTTCAGTGCTGCTTGTGTTTACAGGCCTGCGATGAGGACAAATCTCACAGCAACCTCTCAGGAGGAGCAAACAATGGCATATTTAACTGCCACACAGTTGGATTTGTGTCATGGTTGTCTAATTTCAAGGTGCTTCACACAAACGCTCAGTCACCGTGACACACGTCACATCTGAAGTAATGCGAGACGCCACTAATGTAACGTTATTATGCGTTACAGTCCAGGTTGTAAATTATGATGAAATTTCACATCTCCTCCCGTTAATGCAGACGTATATTGAGCTAATTCAAGACAGAATAAAAATGACTGTTATTATCTTCGAATAAAAGTTGGGGCTGACACTATGTGAGACATCTCATAATTATCAGCACCCTCATATCCATTTAACCGGCGCTGATATGAAGGAAAGCAGCCGCTGAATGACAGTGAGTTCATTTAGAAAGACCATCAGCTAAATGACACTCATGCGACGATCAGTAACCTGCCAGCATGTCCCCGCGGAGGGATGACAGGTGCTCGTCTGGAACATTAAAACACACACTAACATCACACACAGGACACGCATGTGCTTAACAGGAGCCATACGATCACACACTCTCCGGTGTAATGGCTTCTCCTTCTGAATGCATAATATCACTTAGCGCAATATCGATGATAATAGTAGTGAGACTTCAGAGCTGGTTTGGGGAGGCTTTCGCCGTTATGAATTCTCAATGTCTTCTCAAATTCCACAATAATGGTGGATTTTCAGAGTCCATTTGCAAGTTCTTTTACCGCAGAGGACTGAGTGTTATGTTATTAGATATGATTTCTGCTGCTGTGGTGTTTGGTGGTGTACAAACACACAGTGCTGAAGAGAAATACAGTCGATGTGTATTTGAGAGCTTCTGCAGACCATATTTATATATCTTTTTATTTAATGTTTTTGTTAATAGCCTGTAATTTAGTAAATATTGAAACTACCCATAATCTTGTAGAGATCCATAAAACAGAGAAGCTGCTGTTGCTTTCGGGAGTAGAACGTTATGGCAATGTTCTCTCAAAGTTCACTGTAAAAAAATGACAGTGATATTTACAGTACAAAGCTGTGAAAATGCTTTAATTGTTAATGGTAAATTCATATATATTTACAGGGAAAAACCGTAACCTGATATTCCCAGAATTCCTTGCATTGCATTGGAAATGTTGTTTAAATGTGATGTTTTTACTTTAAAGTACTATGTTTCTTCTTATTTTTTTAGTTATGTTAATTAGGGTTGTATGTTACATGTAATGTTAAACACCCACTCACCGCAAGGTCTTGTGTTCTCTGTGTAACATTTCTGAGCGTTCCTACCCGTGTTTGTTTTCCCGTTTGTGATCTTGGACTGTTTATTTTGGTTGTTTGCTGCCAGCCCCGATTACTGCCTGATTACTTCGACCTTGATTCTGCCATGGCTCCATTGCTCTGTTGGCCTGTCTGACCACGACTAAAAGTTACAGCATTTGGATCTGCACGTCACATATCCATCATTACAGTTAAATTAATGTTTATTGACTATTTGAGTTTAATGAGTCTCACCATGATGGTGTTTAGTGTTTGTGTGAATAACACTGAGCACCTTCTGTATATGTTAAACCCAGTCTTGGCAATTTCTATGTACTGTACTTCACGAGGTGGCTAATTCATACAAATTCATACGATCTCACTCACATGAATTTTGTCATAGCAGTACTGTAATGCAACTACAGTATTTAACTGTAAATTTAACTTAAAACTGTAAAAATATTCTTGCTAGCTTTTTAAATTTTTGAGAAATTGAGTATGAAAATTGTGATCCTGTAAACCTTAATAAAAAAAGTTTAGTAACACATATTTAAGTGTTGACATAGTTACTTTGAGTTTGAGTATAAAAGTTTATGCATACTTTAACTAAAGCTTCTTCAAAATACAAAGTAATGCATGTGAAAATGGTGCAAACAATGGCTATGGTTTGGTTTCCCTCTTGTATAGGCCTGCAGAGCTTTGTAAAAAAGCAGCATCCAACAAACGCCAATGGAGAAAAGTAAGAGTGAGATGTTACAAAATGAGAAAGACGCATGGTTCAGAAAAAGGCTGACAGTACAGTACAGACACTGTATAAACCCTAAACATGTTGTTTTAATAATACAATAACGTGTGCATTACAATAAGCAATTTTAATTCCATCTGCTAAGTATGACAACATTAGCATATCCATTTAATTAGCGGTGCGCGTTAAAGTCGTCCCGCGTTAATCACCTTCCTGAATGTGCCTCTGTCTCTCTCTCTCTCTCTCTCACGGCAACTTTCTCTTTTATTTTTATCTAACGAGATGTTTTTCTCTCTTCTGATGCAGAATAAAGGTGTTTGTTATGACGGTTATATTTCTGTTCTCAGTTCAGTAATCAGCTGCGCTGTCTCTGCATGAACAGTGATTTCACTAAACAAAATCATCGGCTAAATCTATTCAAACACTCACATTAATGGGGTGGATTTGAATGGATTTTCATATTAAGGCTCATAGATTCTGTCAGCAATTTATTAATTGCAACAGAGGCATCATTGTTTGCCATTTTGACACCGGCTCAATTAGAGCACTATTTAGAGTTAATTAGATTATTCTGAAAGCATTTCAGAAATTAGATTTATTGTCCGAAAAGAAACAACATGAAAGTTCATCTTACAAAGGAACGGCAGTGATACTCGCAATAAAATCCCATCGCGCGCTCTTCATCTTTCTTTCTGTCTGTTTCACACACACACACACACACACACACACTGAGTGCGTCTCTTATCTTTAAATGCATGTGAAATGAATACAGCTCTTGAAAATGGAAGCTGCTTCACTTCAGTAAATGTGTCTTTAGAGATGAATGACAATCTTGTTTGATGCCTCTTTGGAGGAGTAAAAACTTCTCATTTAAGTCTTAATGAATGCTACATTCTTTTTTTTTTCTTTTTCTGTGAAGTTCATGCTTAATATCAGAAGTTTCTGGGTGACGTTCATATTTGCAGGTGTTTGTACCTAAAATGCACACATACATATTATTTAGTACATTTGAATAAACAATGAAACCATATCAACATACTGAGCATCTATAACACACTCTTTTGGTAACACTTTATAATAATTACACTTTATGAATCATTAGTTAAGCATTAGTAAACAGTCAATTCATCCTTTATAAAGCTTTATTCCAACATTAATAGGCATAAGTAAGCAGTTTATAAATACAGCTATACCCGTTGTGTTTTTGAGCATATCTAAAATGTTTATTCATTGTAAATATACATTTAGAAATCATATCATTTAGGCAAAGAATAATAATTGTTCTTTGTGTTAATAAATGCTTTATTAACGCATGTTCCTGCTGTCATTCCTGACGAAGTCAATCATTTAGTCTTTGTCAGCCGTCTACTTTTGTGAGTTCATCTAAAGTGAGGACCTTCTAAAGCATTTGCAATGGAGATTTTAAAGGTTAATTTATATTCCAAACAGACAAGTATGCCGGGCAATTCATACTCCATATTCAGTATACAGTAAAACCAATCTATATACTTGAACTTCTGACTATTTACAGATTTTTGCCTGTAAATTTGCACATCAAAGTGTTTCAGATTGTTTTAATGAACACATGCAGTACTACTGCGGTCATGTTAAATTGTCTTCGGTGTAAAGATGTACTGTGTCAAATGAGTGTGTGTAGAGTTTGATCTTTTGGTTAAACAGTCCCTTCACCTCTCGATCCATTAACAGCAGAGGCTTCACCTGAAACACAGCGCTTCTCCATCTGAGCCCCGCTGCCCTCCTGGAGTTTCTTCAATAATACATGAGGACTCATGAATTATTCCTCCTGCTGGATTACAGGTTATTAGAACTAAAAGTCATGCATGTTTTGCAGGGAATTAGTAATGTGTGTTTGGTTTAAAAGGGTAAAAAGAGCTTGTAGTGAAAGCAGCGAGCAATCAAACTTTGATGTGAAATATTACCGCAGGTCTCTCACTTCCTCTTCCACTTGCTCAGATCTCGTCTGGCTCGATCTGGAGAGTTTTAAAATCTTTATTACTGTTTTAAACCCATGCAATGTACTGATACTGTTCTTCCTTTTTCAATCATAGCTTAGGAGCTATGAATAATATCTCCATATTCCCTCAGAATATGCCAGCAGTGGTTATGATTGGTGATTTTACACATCACACAAGGAAACCAAAACACTGTACTGGAAACATTTGGGGAATCCTTCCTTTCTTTTAGGCTTTTCATGTTACACTGTTAAAATTGTAAAACTTAAAATAAAAAAAATAAAAAAATGATGGTATTTAAAATAAAATGCATTAACTGAAGAAGAGAAATATATATAGCTGACACAATGAAATGTAATAAAATCATGAACAAAACATGATTTGTTAAATCTAATTTAATTTAGTTAGATGTGCTAAAATGACTTTTAACAGTGATTAAAACCATACAGTAGATGAACATGGAAAACAACTTAAAATAACAAAAACACACATAAATATTTATAGAAAAGAAGTATTAAAAAGTTGATTCAAAATATGGTAATATTAAGGTCAGTGATACTAAAAAAAAAACATTAAAAAAAAACAATATATATAGAAATATAAGATAAACACAAACAAATATATAAAATAATTAAATAATACAAAATATAACAACACATTAGATTCATGTATTTGATCCACTTCAAAAACCACCTACTGCATATATATATAGTATTATTTTCTATTTATTTTTTTAAACCTTTTGTTATTTGTGTTATTGAAACGTAAACATGTCTTAGAGCTTTTTCTAATCTTCTGAAAGAGTGCTGAAGTGTTTCCAGATCGATGATTGTTGTGTAAAGATAAACACTTCTACTGTATTTGACTTCAGTGACTGAAGCAGCTGTTGAAGTGTTTGACACACACTCTTAAACCTGCCGACTCAAAGATAAACACATTTCTTGCAGCTCAGAAGGTTTGTTTCACGACTTCACATCTGGTGTCGACCCAACACAGAACCGAATCTTTGGGTCACAACCCACCGATTGAGTTCAATGACTTTACTACGATTCTGCTCACCTTTAAAACACAACAGTTCATTTCAATTTTCTCTGTCCACCTACTGAAGATCAGAGGCGAGCGTCTTCATCTCATTCTCAGAGTCAGTGTTTTTACTGTCAGTTAGTTCCTTATTAGATGTCTCTCTCTCTCCGTCAAATAAGTGACACACTTTTTCACAGGCCCCATTCGTCTTATCCGGAGCCATTCCTCATTTCTACACTTCTGTGTTTTTCATTTGGATTCTCACCGGCCACAAACCCAGAGGAGCCCGGAGAAGTGCTCTCCACCACCAAGAGAGGCTGTTTTACATTAAAAATGCTTTTGAGCTGAGGTAACATCATGCTTTAATAATGTACAACACCAGGCAGCACGGAGCAAAATACATTTTTAATTACTAAAGTGACTAATATCTAAGGTTCTGCTTTGAGGATTTTGTCTCATTAAATATGCATGTGTTTTTATTCGCATTGGTGCATTTGAGCCCACACCTGGAGTTCAGCGCTGCATGTGCGGGGTTTTTTTTTGTTGCCAGACGCACTAAACACGCAATACACCTCTCAGGAACCGGATAAACGCCAGGATCTTTGCTGTCATTCACTCCCAAATCCTCCCACAATCCTTGAAACACATGACAGAAAACCTCTGCGTGTTCTTGCTCTCGACGCTCATCAAGGTGCCATTTCAGCTTAAAATATGAATACGTGTCGTGTGAACGTTTGAGCGTCTTTTGTGCTCTGATGTTCTTTTTTCCTTCAAAGAGAACAAAGAGTCGTCTGTGAACCTGGAGCAGGTGAAGCAGATTATAGGTGTTTAATCTCTAATATTGGACGATTAGTGGAAAGTGAATTTGTGCTTTTGAAGAGGACGGGATTAGACATGGAAACTCCTGCCGTAGGGGAGATTAGAGCTGCTCTCATTTCGGCCTGATCTCACTCGTGTATTTCACTGAAAACCCTGAACTGCTGCAGACGTTCATTTTACCTGTGTTTTCACACATTCAAACGTCAGCTTTGATTGGTTTACAAAGCAACTTAGATCATCATTACATGTAAGCTTGTGACTATCAATACACACAAACCGAAGGCACCAATTTCTAATCAATCCAAATCTGAATCCGCATTCAATACGATTTTATATACAGTATATCTATATATATCTCTCTATATATATACTGTATATTATTATTATTATTATTATATACTGTATATAAATATATATCATCTTCTTTATTTATTTCTTTATTATTTCTATTTTTTTTATTTCTATTTATTTTTTTTCATTTTACAGAAAACCCTTTGAAATTACATAAAAAACTGCTGTAAGTGATAAATATTACCTAAGAAGAACCATGTCAACACAAGGCGTTTTTGTTGTAAATGTACATAAGGGGGGGGGGGGGGGTAAATAGTGTAATTAACGTGTATTTTATGGGTAATTGGTGCAGACAAAGGGTTAAACATTGAAGGCACAACTTGAATATGTATTTGGAAGGGGTTAACATATCATTTATTGATTTGTGTTGCTTTTCAGAAAACAATCATTTATATCTCAGTCATTTGGCTTCTCATTTATTCATTCATTAGTCTGGTTCACTAGTAGTGTTTTGCACTTTATACATTTATTTGTTTATTTATTTTTTTAATAAATAAAATAACAGGTCAAAACCATCACTGTCAGGTTTACGTATGTATTTATATTTAAGCAATTCATAAATTAAATTCAAGTCAAAACAAATCTTTTATAGTAGAATAATTGTAAAGTAAAACAGGTGTTTATATCTTGTGATGTTTATCAGATGCAGCAGGGTAACATCATCTGATCTATCGTCTATTGCCTATGGAAGGTCCATTGTTCTGCTGCCTGTCCTCTGTCTCGACCTGTCACCTTCACTTACCTGCACCGAGAGTCCCTGCCACTGCCTACACCTGTAAGATACTTACCATTTACTCACCTGTGTCGTCTGGAGAAGTCTGGAGATTCGTGATCAGGAGATCGCACGAGACTGAGTTTCGTTATTAAGAGCTTTATGTTCCTTTTCTACCAGATTACACGGTGATGTTTGCCTTTTGAGTTCTGTTTAATAAAACTCATGTGTTTCGACTGTTACTGAGCATTACAGAAGATGAGTGTTCTTGTCTAACAGGATAAAATGTCTGTTATGTGGACATCTGATCTGATGAGTTTTTAATAATCACCTGAATGTTTTGAAGACATGATGAGTAGGGTGAAAAATGTATGAATCATTGTCCAGTTATGAGTGATGTACATTACTGTCATCTCTGTGTGGATGGACTGAGCTTTATATGAACACATCGGAACCCGAATTGCAAAACTTTAATATCCAAACATGCAAAATTCATAAACTGATGCTGAAATAATGACTGTGTTGAATTACAGTGTCTTTAAAGGCACGCCAATTAACTGCTATAAATAATGATGTTGTGCTTTTGAAGAGCAGTGAGATGAACTAACACAAACGCCTTCACCTCCTGTAATGAGTGTGAAACAATGTTTACGGCCGTCCTTGAACTCCAGTCAGTGTCGTGTGATTTTCATTAAAGGTGACAAGAACATAAATGAGTCCAGATGAGTTTGAGACTTGTTTAGAGACCACCAACTTAATAAAGAAGCACACGTGCCAGCGATTGTGCTGAACATATTTCATCCAAGAACTGTAGTAGTGTCTAAAAAAAGGTGATTAAAAAAACAATTTAAATAATTGTTTGAACAGTGTGTGGTTGTGTGTGTGTTTATATGGTTTATGAGGACACAAATGTGTATAATGACATGGGTATGACAGGTATTACAATAAGTAGGTGTTTTATGAGGACATTTTCAGTGTCCCCGTAATTCAAAAGACTTTATAAAACATACTAAATGGTGTTTTTTTGAGAATCTAAAAGTGTGTTGTGTTTCCTGTAAGGGGTAGGTTTAGGTGTAGGGTCAGTGTAGGACAA
>JAUCMU010000052.1:97235-130112 GCA_032275025.1 Enteromius treurensis
CTGCTGTTTTTCCCCACCTGTAAGTCGCTTTGGATAAAAGCGTCTGCTAAATGAATAAATGTAAATGTAAATGTAAATGTAAATGTAACTGGATCTGCGATCAACTCTAATGGCTGTGACTCAGGAACTGGATCTGCGATCAACTCTAATGGCTGTGACTCAGGAACTGGATCTGGGATCGGCTCTACTGACTGTGAGCCCGGATTGTCGGGCAAGGAGACCTGCATGGCCAAATTCTCATCCGGTGTCTGCTCGCTCCAGGTGACAAGATGATAAAACTTGGCAAACTCCTCAACATATACCTCGATGGTGCGACAATTCTGGGTGCAGGTCTGAAGGAGCGCAGTCTCCATGTTGCTCATCGTAATCCTGCTTGTCTTTTGATAGGCTGAGCTTCTGTCATGCTCAGTCAAAGTCAGAGACAAAAGGGTAATGTGAAACAGGTAAGTATTAATTTTTTCACCTCAGTATTTGAAAGGCAGAGGAGAGCATTGCAGGTAAGTCACTCGGGTGAGTATAGCAGGTAGGCACGTGAGCTTTTGTGAGAGCTATGAAGTGATTCAGTCTCATAGAGAAGATTGTGATACTCAGTCTTTGCAGAGAGGCAGGCAGATTGACCCAGGCAGGCAGACACAAGTTCCAGGTAGACAGGTTCTTAGCGATCTCAAACTAAACAGGATGATCAGGCAGGCAGGGATTCAGGTAGGTTTTCTTGAGCGTTTGCAGTCAAACTCAGGAAGTGACCTTGAGCTCAGTCATCGAGTGAATGGCTGAGCTAGACTATATGGTGCGCTGGTGATTGGAGACAGGTGTCAGTACTCAGGTAATTGGAGCTGATCCGGGAACAGATGACAGCGATGCGGTAGTGACTGATCCAGGGACAGGTGATTGTGACATTGTTACAGTTGTTTTTAATTAGACTTGATCTTACCTTTTCTTCGTTAATGTGCATGGATGGGTCTGCCTCGCGGGAAACACATCCTTAATTGAGCAGACATCATTTTCACTTGTGTGCATTGCCTGGAAAAACACATTTAAGATAGATGATATTTTTGGATTTCACATTTTAACTTGTGTTTCATTAAAAAAATATAATCTACATTTTGACAAAGATACAGAAAATCATCTGATTACAAGACATTATTTTGATCCCAGTACTGGTTCACCAAACCAAACCACAAAAAAACTTTGAGGGAAGATGCTCCAAGCTGATTTTTATATCTTCAAAAGTCTGTTCTTAATGACATTGACTTTTGAGTCATATACAATACACTTATTTCCAAGGCTGCTTGAGTGGAGAATACAGACTCAGCCTGACAAAGGAAACAAGCATGTTGATTCTGTGCAGACTGTCCATAAGCAGGGCATAAGTTAACCTCATTAAAAAAGACATTGGTCGATGGAAAGAACATGGTTATAGTTCCATGTTTGCTTATGAAATAAACAATTGTACAAGTTTTAGATCATCCCGAATACCATTATATAGCCAAGAAAATGTCCTTATTTTTCAAGGTGGTCCTCATTTTACTTGTGTGTATTCTGGTGAATGTCCGCAAAAGTGACAAAAGTAAGTGCACACACACATATACGACCACATAATAACCAGGATTCTTCTCCTCTGTCTGTCTCTCTCTCTCTCTCTCGGCCGCTGCAGTGCATAACAAATTACACTTAATAAGGTTCCTCTCACCACACTCATTCCAACGTTCACATCCCAGTTTCAATTTAGTTTCTAATGTCGGAATTTCCCACCATGTATTATATTGCAATATTATAGCAATTGCAGCAAATGTGAACATTAAATTAAAAGTATTAGCACGAAATTAGTGCAGAAATCGTCCAGTTTTCCTCTGAGCGCCTGGTCGGTTGCTCACTTAAGGGCCTTGTGCTTATTTCATCTGTTTTCTGAAATTTATTTGCAAAAGGCATTATTTATATCAAAAAAGTGAAGCATGTGTTAGTGCTGATGGGTCTGTGCTGCTCACAGAGAAACACACACACACCCTGCGGTCCATCGCCACACTGACCGCTGATTTACTGACTGTCACATGATCAACATGACATCAGCACTGCCTTGGTGTGTTGGTGTGTGTGCGTGAGCATGTGTGTGTGTGTGTTTGTTTATGCTTTATGCAACATGTTAAATCATATTTATTTCTAAAGAGTATAATACAGATAATTTCAAAGCATCCTAGAAATAAACAAGGAAATAACAGTTAATATTGTAAAGCTCATCAATTATGAAACAGACTGATGTTCAGCTATAAAGTAGCTCTAATTGTGTCATTGTTCACATCAGTTTGATTCCAATTTTAATGAAGTTTGAAGCCCTGTTTAAAACCTTGATTTTGTAATTCTGTAATGTCTAGCAATAATATACATTAAAATTCAATTAAATGTATAAAATACACCAGAATAAGCAATATGGGTGTAGATTTATACTAAATCATTGTCATTCCAATAGAGGACTAGTTAGGGACCAAATGCTGGTTTATAGATAATAATAAACTGATATTTGCCATAAATCCATTGATATTATGTTGAAATGATCATTGGGTCACATTATTAGGTGGCCTTACTGACTTCACTACTATTATCAAATGCATGCAAGATAAACACGTTGTTCTGAAAAATGTCCACATTTGCTGCTGATAAGTTTGAAGTATAGTTCAGGAGGGAATGAGAGGTCAGGGTAGCATTATAAAAGAGATGTTAGGGTTTAGACAGTTTCAGTTAGGGTTAAAGTTAGAATAGCGTCATGTCCGTTGTGTCTCAGTTTCAAAGAATGTTATGTTATGCAATCAGGGAACTTCATGTTGTGTGCAAAATGAGGGACACTGAAAAATACTATGCTCTTGGCAATTACATTAATTAATATGGCGGAACTGTTTTATTGGGTTATATATATATATATATATATATATGTGTGTGTGTGTGTGTGTGTATCACAATTGATTACATACTGTACTTTACAATCTAAAAGATCCAGACCTCTAGATAAAATAATATTATTTCATGTTTAATATAATGTTCTATATAATTACCACATAGCTCTCACTATAATTATGTGGCATTTGTGACTAAGGCTAAAACAGAAATATGGTTCATTCAGCAAGAACTGTAATAGACTACGATCATGCGAAAACCTTTTTTTTTTTTTTAGTTTGTTGTTGTTGTTTACTTATCTAGCTTGCCTTATTTTGAATTCTTAAATCTATGGAGAAATTTAATAAATAAATAAAAAATTGCAGGCATTGAAAAATTAGTTTTCCCTTTAAAGTTAACTATATTTCTAACCCTATTCATTCATTCATTCATTCTTTCCTTCCTTCCTTCCTTCCTTCCTTCCTTCGTTCATTCATTCATTCATTTAACACACTCATTTTGCAAGTAAATGTGTCTGAATGTGTGGTAATGTTTAATAATAATAATAATAAAAATTATGTATATATACTTTTCTTCTTTTTACAATACTCAGTATTTATTTATTACAATAATGTTTCTTACTTTTTCCCCTATTTTTTTTATATGCACAATAATTGCAAATGTATACCTGTTCTTTAATGTACCTGTGCAAATGACAATGTATTTCAAATTGAATCAAATCAGATATATCTAAATGATATCTTGTACTGTACAGTTTTACCACAAGGTAATAGATCAGAATAAAGAAGCGATAGCCTACCATTTACAATATAGTTATGGACGTCTGTCAGAGATTATATTACAGACATGTAATAACACTTTTCATGCTATAATATCAACATACTGAATAGATCTTTACTCTTAACAGTGATTGCTTTGTGCTTGAATAACGTGTAGTTATAACGTGTAGAGCACAGATTCCACTTCTGTTTCCCAGTGCTTGACACATGTAGGTGAGAGCGGGTCTGGACATATACCTGGGCTCTTCCAGTGTGTTTCTGAGCTCACTGAGACATATGGCTTCTCTCTCTCTCTCTCTGTCTGTGAGGGTTTTTTTTGTTTTTTTTTCCATGTCCAATCACATTTCCAATTGCCTCAACAACTTGAAGCACACACGAGTGAAAAACTGATTTCTCAAGCTCTCAACATCTCGGCTCAAGATGAGTGTCCCTCTCTCTCTCTCTCTCTGCTGGAGCTCCTCCACTCGAGAGCCAGTGATTAAAATGTGACCCTTGACTGGGGGAGGTTTGGGGGTGGATGGCACGTCGAGGATCTCATTAGCATCGCCCCGCTATTGACACTCAGAGCAAGGCCGGAAAAGTTGGTGCAAGGAGTAAATATGTGGTTTGTTTTTTGCCGGCTGTCTTTGTAGAGGAGCTCTTGTGAACTGAGAGGCTCTTCTTTACCGGCGGAGCGACGAGACGGGCATAAAACACCTTCTTTCTTCATGCTAATTTATTCAAGTGCCAGGGGTTACGAATGTCTATTCAAATGTGATCACCTACAGTCATAATTGAGAGATTAAAATGCAAAAAGAGCGAAAACCCTCAACGTTTTTGGATAAACGGAAGCGCGTGGATCTGGCAGGTGCGCTTCACCTCAAACACGCACGCACGCACACACACGCACACTCATGCAGATGCTTCTTTCTCCTCCAGTAACCCAGAGCACTCAGATGGCACTTCCACCAGAGCAGCCCAAAGACATTTGGAGAGTTCTCTTCAAAGCGGCTGGGATTATATCCGCACACACTGTCCCGAGGGAAACCTTTGAAGGAAACGTGGATCCGTGACGCTGCCGGCCACCGCAGGATGTTTTGTTTGTTTGTCTAAACCTATTTCACACAGACGGTTTGTCATCGAGCTGGTGGGTCTCGCACAAACGCAAGAATGACGATTTAAACCGGCGTAATCTGCAATGGGATCACAAACCCGTCGCTTTAGACTGTGTTTTGTTCTGTAGTGTAATAATGTCTGAGGAGAAAAGGTCATGAGAAGAGAATACAGAGGCTGATCACATGTAAATATTTTCAAAATATGTGCTGTATGTGTGTCTTTATGTATGCATAATAAATACACACAGTACACATATTATGTAAACAAAAACTTTTTGGAATGTGATCACAATTAATACTTTAGTACTGCTATTACTGTTTTTGCCAAAATTGTATGTCGTAAAACTTCTTAAATAATCTATTGTCACTTTAAAGAAGTTTATTTTGAGACATCAACTTGAAGCCACAAAATTATATTTTGTTTTTTGAACAAAGAAATGCAGCCTTGGTGAGAATGAGACGTTTTTTTTTTTTCAAAAACACACAAAAATCGTATTCGGTACTCAAACGGTAGTGCACATTTACATAAGGTTAAGATATATATTTAAATGTGTGTTTTTTTAGTTTTTTTTTTATAACAAACATACTTTTTTGTCAACGTTTTGTCAAATAAAGAATGATCTACTCACCTCCAAGCCATCCTAGGTGTTACCTAGGAGTTTCTTCAGTTTCTAATCTTGATAAAGAAGGTGGATAGTGGACAATGTTTTGAAGCTGATTAAATGGCATATATCTGTCGTGAAACTAACCTATACGCCTCTGGGGGGTTAAAACATGTCTTCTGAAGCAGATCAATGGGTTTTTGTAACAAAATTATTTCTATTTTTAAAATTGTAACTGAAATCTGACTTCATGCAACAGCTGTATGTGCATCGGCGGGCGAGTGGAGTTCCGACTTCTGACCTCTGACTCCACATATGATGAAAGCTGCATTCGTTCTCATAGGGAAATCCTCTGACACGTATCCTTTACCTCCAGTTTTCGACTTTTAATTCATTACCAGTGGTTTATATTGCTCTATCTTCATTTGTCTATTCTCTTTTGAGCTCATGTCTACTGTGCCTTGCGTCAAACCAAACACAGTCTCACTATCAATTTCGTTTGTATTTTACAAAGTGGCAAATTCATGCTTATTCATACAAATCATGACCTCACTCGATTTGTGTGAGTGAGGTCGTATGTATTTCTCATATGTGAATTTCTCTTAGAGGTCTACTAAAAAAAACGTAACTCGACTCTCTCGTTGACATGCATACAGGATTTGCTGGAAGTCAGTGATTTTAGTAATAATTAAAAAATGTGTGTATGTATATATATATGTATAAAAAAAAAACATTGATCTGCTTCAGAAGACATGTGTTAACCCCCAAGTGGCGTATAGGTTAGTTTCACGACAGATATATGCCATTTATGGAGCTTCAAAACAATGACCACAATCCACCAGCTTTACCAAGCTTGGAAGAGCCAGGAGAAATTATTTTAAAAAGTCTATGTTCATTAAAAAGAAGAAAGTCATAAACACCTAGGATGGCTTGGGGGTGAGTAGATTATAAGGTCATTTTCATTTTTGGGTGAACTATTCCTTTAAAGTTTACAGACATACTGATAATAAGCCACAAAGTCACATTCATGCAATCTTTGACTGTCATGAATATAATGTCACTGTGTGTGTGTGTAACAGGATTTTCTCATCGTCCTGAGAGTTCAGACGTGACGCGAGTTCCGTTTCTCTCCTGAAGAGATGAGCTGTTTACCCACGAACACTTTTCCACAGTATTTCTGTTCTCGGGGCATTTGACTTCCATCAGCCACAATAAAGGATGAGCCGGTCTCTGACCCGGCCGCCCCGCGTGATTCCAGCAGATGAAGAGTGACACACGGTTCATAGGTTAATTTGTGTAACAGCCCGATTTGCATACAAATGACAAACGACAGAATTCTCCTCTCACCAAACGCTCAATGTCAAGCAGATGAAGAGCGTCGTGGGCTCCCGCTGCCTCGGCCCAGCTCTGAAGTTGGGGCACCTTGTTTCACATTAATCTCGAGCGCAGGTCAGCGACTTCATTTGCTAAACTTTATCACAGTTTTTGTCCTGCTCGCGCTCTCTTTGTAGCAGCTTCTCATAGCCTCTACAGACGGAGAGGATAAGCGTTTTAAAGACCACAAAGACTCTGTTCTTTTTGCTCTGAAGCCATAAATGAATTACTGTGGGTGGAAATATATCCAGCGCCCCAGAATTCAGCCTTTCTCTCTCTCTCTCAACACACCATAACTTCTTAAGAGATTTCCGCCCAAACCAGCTCTCCAGTTCTCCCTTGGTGTGATTGGATTGATTGTTTTTCTAATCCAGGGAAAATTACTCGCTAAAAGGGTCATATAATCACTGCCAAACGTGTGGCGGGCTAAACTGGAAGTGACTTTGTTCCTTCGTTCATATTTGTGTGCTCGTGTGAACTCACTTTTCTCATTTTCTGCTGTTTGACTGCCTCGGTTCTGCAGTGAAACTCTGAGCCCACGGGACGCTGGAACAAACGGATCAGGAGCGCCAGTGTTTGGGCTGAGAAAACAGGTGAAAAATACCATTGAATAAGGACCTGAGCTCTATCTACAGACAGACGATCAGAGAGACACAAAAAATTTGGATCAGGTCGATTGCCTGTGTTTTGGCATCCGTAGCAAGCATTTTGAAGAATATGGGAAAAAATCAACACAGTCTCATGACCAATTCGTACGTATTTGTAAGAGGTGGCAAAATCGTGCTAATTCATACAAATGTGTAAAGCCTCACTCTTTAATCTGTCTAAACCCCAGTGACTGTAATTTTAAGGGTGGGGGTAAGTGTAGGTCATTCATACAAATTCACACGAATTGGCAACTCGTAAAAATTCATACGATTTAGCAAATATTGTATGAGTGAGGTCATACGAATTTGTACGAATTAGACATCTCATAAGATATGCACGAATTGCACAGTTTATTGCAGCAAAAGGCATAGTTAACGGTGAGATAACAGTAAGATGTGATCGCCCAAACTAAAGTATGAGTAAAATTTCACATTAAAGTTTGAGAATCTCCCACTGACTTATTGACAGAATATTCAGGATTCAAAAAGCAACAATGATGTCATTAAATCGAACTGTGATTGGTCTTTTCTTTCTTGTAGTTATCCAATCATCTACTGTATAGCCATCGTCTGTGACTTTTAGAGGCATTTATTGTAACATTTCAGATAAATTTTATGTGCATAAACAAGTCTATTGTCAAGACAACGGTAAGTCAACGGTGTAGTGATATATAAACGCAGAAGTTAATTTCAATCCAAGCAGGTTTTTGTTTTCGTCAGTCTTGGCAAAACAGTTGATTGTGGAAAAAACATGGTAAACATTTTAACCTCACATCAAACTCTTGCTTGCATTGAAATTGCTGAATTTCTCCCACAAAGACGACAATGTTATCACACCTTAACACTGGCTTGGTTTGTTAAAAGTCAATGTGTTAAAATGAGCTGCAGCTACGATTTTGCAACATTTTGAGCTTAATGTTCAATTAACTTAAATTGCTACTTTTCTGTGATGCTCAATTAATCATTTTTGTTGACATAGCTAACTGGGCAGTAGAGACTACATTAGGATAATATATTTTGAAATTAAGTGTAATTTTTTGGGCATTTTTGAGTGTTAGTATATTAATTTATGTGATTTAGAAGAGTTTCTTGTAAATATTTTACTGGGGTGCCTCAAAACAAAGGCGTAAAAATCGTTCAGTGCAGGTTTCTTTCAGTTGAAACTACTTTCAGTCTGGCTCTAGCCTTGTCTGTGAAACCAGGGGTAAGTGTTTAAAATAGTTTCTTTGTTTAATTGTTTATTAAATAATGTCCTTGTTTTGCTTGAGAATTCACCGTGAACTTGAACAGAGATTTAATGCAACAAATCTACTGTTTGATCAACTTTGAAAGTTTGTGACTGGACTTTTTTTTTTTTTTTTAGATAAACCCTCGTAGAAGCGTCACTAATCGTCAGCAAAGGGTCTTTGTTTTTTAATTAGCGATGCTGAGACGCTCTTCTGCTGAGACAGAGTTTCGTACGCAGCGTCTTGCGTGAAACGATAACTCTCACTTTTGTAGGATTAGTTGGATTGATTTTTCAAGAGCGTTGGGAACAGAAGAAGAAAAGAGGACTATCATATTAGCCTCTAAAGTGTTATTATGAAAAATAAATTATGATTGATTGGTGCGGTAAACATTAGAGGCCCCTGGATAGCGTCCACTTCATTCTGGCAATCAGATCAACATCAATTTCCAATGTCATTGTGAATGTGTAAATAGACTCTTAGAAACACACAAGAGGAGAAAGTTTGGGAGAAGTAGCTCTTCTCGCGATCTGTTGTGAGGATCTTTATGCAGAATAGCGAAGCCTTCATCTCCGTGAGCAGGTATTGATCTCCTCTGTGTCTTTGATCGCAGATCTCACCTGTCTGGGATCATAAAAACTCAACAGCCTCCGCTGACCTGCGGACAGAGATTAGCACACGTAACTAACCCGCGTTAATGAGCTATAGGTGCTAATGCGAGAGGGGATCTGTCTAATTAACTCAGATCAAAGACAGGAGCGTAATCCCTAAACAAACCTGCCGATCGGAATACGCTATGAGACAGAGCGAGACTTCAAACAGGACCGGGGAAAAAAAACAGACCAGCTGAACTTTTTTGACACCTTGTACTTTTTAATCATATGCGTGCATTGATATTTCAGCGTTCAGAGGGGATGAGTGCTAGTGCTCCTGACAACCTGAAAACGCTGCAAACTTGTAGGGAAATGTGAGCTTGCAGACAGGAGAACCGACAAACCCCAATTAACTTGTAAACCAGGCAAATGCTTGCCTAGTTTTGGCATGATAAAGTACACTTAATAAACTTGAAGGTGGGGAATTATGACCCGAACCAATAAGAAACCACCTCAACTTTGCAACCACTGCAACCGTAATAGTGACTTTGCACATGGCAAACATTGGAAAAAATATATATATCATTACTATTGTGATGCTAACCTTAGACAACAATACCAAACTAACAAATACATTTGATTGCAGCGTATAATCAATGCTGTTAATAATGTCCGTGCATCCTGATTATGCTGACTTTGACATACTTTGTTGACACTGGATCAACATTTTAATCCAAGTTTTGACCATATCTCTACACTTCAATCTAACCTTTCTCATGAGTAATGCCTAAAATCACATTCAATGAAATATAAACTGGTTCTTCAAATCTGATTGGCTAGTCACAATGTTGTTCCGGGATCAAGATGTTGACAAAACCAGCAAAATCAGGTTCTGCGATAATGTTCACTGTCTGCTTGATTACAAGGCATTAATCGCTTGGTTTTTATTGTACATTTCTGTCGTTTGGACATCAACATTAAACATCAAGATATAAAGCTCCTACTAAATATAATGTAGAAACCTGAATTTTCTTTGAAGCTGTAACGATTTGCAATGTGAAAAGTGTGGTAACACTTTAGAAAAGGGAACATTTATTCACTAGTAACTATGAATTTCCCCTCAATACATAATTAATTTGCTGCTTATTTATAGTTAGTGAGGTAGTTGTTAAGTTTAAGTACTGGGTAGGATTAGGAATGTAAAAAAGGCATTTGGGGATTAATATGTGCTTAATAAATGGTTAATATTCTAGTAATATGCATGCTCATAAGCAACTAGTTAAGAGACCCTAAAATAAATTGTTACCTAAAATGCTACACAAATAAAACTTGAACTGAACCGAATTAAATTATTAACCAATTTAAATATTTTTTTTTTTTCTTCTTTTAAGAAGCAAATGGGTGATTGTTTAATCTCTAATTTTCTTTGTGAGCAGGCATTCACAAACATGAATCACAAACATGAAGCTGAGCACACACACACACACACACACACATCTGTTTCTGAGCTATTTAATATTTCCTCTGCTGGGGTTCATGGGCAGAGGCCAGAAAATCGTGTTTCTGTAGTGTCCAGCTCTTGGGACAGCCACACTGAATGTGTAATTTCACAGCTCTAATGCAGATTTGCACAGAGCACACCTTTCCCACAAACTCTCTCACACTCACACTGACTGAGGTCATTCTCAAAATCACTACGGCCAATCAATTAGACACGGCCGCTGAGAGCCGGCGGACACACACACACTGCAGCCGCACACCTGCGACACACACACACCATTAACAGCCCATTTCACACACCTGTCTGACACACACATACACATAAACAGACACACACCAGATCCATGACGGACACTCTCATGAAAAAATAAAAAAATAAAATCATTCAATAAACAAATTGAATAAAGGATAAATAAAAACATGCAGCAGTATAATACCTACTGAAATCCTGTTTCAAATAAAAATACTGGTCACACTTTAGTCTGGAGGCAAATTCTCTCTATTAACTAATGATTAACTATGACTTTTGCCTCAGTGAACTCCTAGGGTTTAGAACTAATGGATTTAAAATATGGCCATGCAGAGTAAAGCGTGCTTCATAAATACTAATAAACAGCCAATATGCTGGTAATATGCATGCTAACTAGTTAATAGTAAGACAAGTACTGCTTATTAATAGTTAGTGCAATAGTTGTCAAGTTTAGGTATAGGGTAGTATTAGGGATGTAGAACAGGGAATTGATATGCACACATTGTACAAAACACATTGAAAAAAAAGTTTTATTAGCTTGTGGATTAACATATTAATAACAATAATACTAATTCATGTGTAAGATTTGTGCGTGTTTAAATTCTGCCATAATCACAGAAGCTTCTTCAGAATGGAGAGTGGATATTCCACATGAACTCATAACAGCGGTTTAAAGCAGTCGGTGATCTGCAGTCATCGGTGGTGTTTCACAGCTCGTCTGATTGTCATCACGTTCAAGGGAAATTTTGACACTTCCGACATAAAAGTGGGACAATTTGAGGCCTATATTTGAGAGTGACATGCTTCTGTCTGTTCATGTCTGCGTGTGATAGTGCTGTTAATATCCTAATGCTGTGGTAATACAGTCATTATCACCAGCCGCGGAGGTGTAAATGGTTTATCCCGTATAGATCTGTGATCCGAGCTCATTGAGTCGAGAAACAGACAATCAGGCTCTTTTAAGCAGCGGCATGTGAAACACCGTTGAGCCCCAGGAGAGGAAAAACCAGCTCGCAGGTGTAGATTTACTCACGTCTCTGTGCATTAAACACGCTCTGGTCCAGAAAGAAAGGCCTGACCTAAATATGTCTGAAAGACACAACGTGTGACCTGCCTGAAGCCTGGAGAAAGTGGCTCTGAGCCACGAGCCGCTCGGACCCGAGGACAGCAGATGGAAGCCATATTGTCCAGATCTGACCCGAGTTCAGTTGCGCAAGAGTTCAGCAAACTCTGGTTTCGTCGCAGCGCCGCCGTAAACGAGCTAATTAAAAGCTCTTCTGCCATCCGGATTGTTTTGTCAGTCTTGCTGCATTAATAACATTATTACCTGTAGGTGATATTCTTTCAGGTCACGCTGGTGTTCTTTTATGATGTTTTGAATGCTAATGTGACCAGCGGCTATGCAATAATCTGTCTGCATTTATTTGCAGAACGAGCCACAGGAGAAATGAGCTTCTGCTTTAGAAAGCTGCCCCAGGATCTCAGGTATTGCATACCAGACGTGATTACTCTCTTAGATCTCTCTGTTTATTTATTTATTTGAGAGAGAGAGAGAGAGAGAGAGAGAGAGATCAGGTCTAAATGGTTAAACAAAATATTACAACATTACATAAAATAAGTATCTAATGTAACTACAAATGTGAATAATGAAAATAACAATGGCACTTTTTTGTGTACAAAATAAAATAGAGCTTAAAAAACAACAATAAATATATATTGAGTACTCTACTATAGATTTAAAGTACTAACACAGTCAGTGCAAGGTTTAGAATAATTAAACATTTTAATTAAACATGCTCACCAAGGCTGCATTTATTTGATTAAAATACAGTAAAAATTGTGAAATATTATTACAATTTAAAAAAGTTATTTTCTATGTGAATATTTTATAAAATGCAATTTATTTCTGTGATGTCCAGCTGTATTTTCAGCATAATTAGTCCAGTCTTCGATGTCTCATGATCTTCAGAAATCATTTTAATATTATTTACTGCTCAACACACATTTTTGATTATTATCAATCTTGAACAGTTGTGCTGCTCAGTATTTATGTGGAAACGGTGATACATTTTATTTTTCAAGGCAAAGACATTTTGAAGAAGTATTTATTTCAAATATAATCTTTGGAACATTTTTATTTTTATCCCGTTTGATTAATTTGATGAATCCTGTCCTTACTTCAGTGATATCTACAAGAATATTAAAATCAAAAAGTCAGCAGCAAATCAGTATATTAGAATGATTTCTGAGAGATCATGTGACACTGAAGACTGGAGTAATGATGCTTTACATGTACTTTTTAACATATGCTTGCATAATAATGTTTTTCGTAGATTGAGCTAGTAACAATTAAATATTTTATATGGACAGATGGAGGGCTATTTGACTATTACCTTCCTTTCATTTCAATTAATTTGTGAGTTATGATCACAGATAGTAGATGGACTCTTTGTTCTTTGTAAACACTCTTTAGGCTCACATTTGTTCTTTGGTTCTGCTGCAGTGTTTTACCGTCTCTGAACGTCCCTCTTCAAATGCTCATGAATTCATCCTCCACCATTAATATCAGTCAGCCGTGAATCATTTAAACACCATTATTCATGTCAGTTTCTGTTCTGAATCGATTCTCTTGCTAATGGCCGGTGACCCCTGCACACTTCAGCTCAGTTTCTCTGCAGGATACGCACCACACATACACACTTATTTACTAACATGCGTGCTTGTGCTATTTGCATATTCAATGCTAATGATGATTCAAAATGAAGAAGTCTGTAAAGGCTAATTTCGTCATCAGTTCTTGAGGAAGGCTGATTGAGAGCGGTGTACGGCACACGTCATTAATAAAAGAACAAAGTGTGGCCCACCGCAGGGACACTGTCATCATTAGACAGAGAGAAAATATACATTCGCATTCATCTTATTTTTGAGTGAAATGACTTTCAAATGGGTCATATTTGCATTTCTAAAAGAGTCGGAAAACATTTGTGACGGCTAGAGAATCGGCTTCACTCTGACCTTTTCCCTGCTCAGAGGTCAAAGGTCAGCAGGACATGACTTCCTCTTTTGCTGGTGTACTAAAATGTTTTATGAGTAATATATGAGATGAAACATTATTAATCCTGTTCTGTACAGCTCAGCAAAAATATACAGAAAACAGTGATTCACACTCATATAACATCAATGCTCACGAATAGTACAGTACAGGATGTAATCATATTCCACAATATTACTGTTTTTTCACAAATACCAAACTAATTTCCAGGCAATCAAACCCATGACCTTGGTTTGATTGAGCTACTAAAAATGACAGATTTTAGATGGACAGATGGTGGCCTATTATCTCATATTCATTTTCATTGATTTGTGAATTATGATCATATATAGATGGATCCGCTCCTTTGTATTCTGCAAGGTTCCCTCAAAGCTATGAACAAACGTTGGTCCAACAGCACCAACATTCATATGTTATCTAGTCTTAATGATGTACTTTCATATTCTTATGTTCTTCAAGTACAAATGCAGCTTCTGTCTCAGTAAAAGAGAGTCTACAGAAATAAACTCAACATTGACTTACTGTGAATGATTTTATTTACATTTTATTTTAATGTGTCCTTGTTACAGGTTGCATGCACTTACTATAATAAAAAACAATGCATTACGCATAAATAAACCTGAATCCTAAGCATACATGAAGTTATTTAATATGACTCAGTACTTACAGTAAATGTATAATTACACTGTAACATGGACACCTTAAAGTGTAGCCCAATTTTGTTAAAGAGTTTTTAAGACTTTGAAGTTTGTATCACTGATGTATTGTTAGAGATTTGATTAATATTTTGAATAAGCTTTTCTTTATATATTTTCTGTTTACTTTTGCATTTTTGTTCCATTTTCGAACATTTCTTTGTGTGCTTTTTGTCTTGTTAATTTCCATATATATACAGTATATATATATATATATAGTTTTTATTAAGTTTTTTTTATTATTTGTTTTAACAAATAAAACCCCATTTACCTGATTTAAATGAAAATGTGAAACATTGCCATGGTTATATGTATTTATGTATTTGTTTGTTTGTTTTATTTGATGTAATATCATTCTGTACGGATTTAGTTTTAGGTATCAATAATAATCCTTGTTAGAGAAAAGTTCTGGGAATAAAAAAAATCAACATTCTCAGAACATTTTTGGAACCAAAAACTGAAATCTAGCTTTGGCCGCCTAAGTCATATTCTGGAATGAGGTCTTTTTTGCGAGACATGCTGTTGGATGAGTGTGAGAAGCAACAGGCTGCACGGCTTCCTTTAATACAAGTCTGTATTTTTCTGATGCAACTGTGCCAAGTTTCTTGGGTTGATTTTTATTTGCACAGAGGAAGGGAACGGCCCGTTAGCTTTTTGTGCGCGTATGTAATCTCTGGTCTTTAATTGGCCTCTCTTCAGTGTGTGTCGTGAGTTCAGCAAAACACACACATGAATCCGGACAGAGGGTGTGTGAGAGAGAAAGACACACGACGTGTTTCCAAGCGTGAAAAGTTGAGCTGATATCTAAGGCCGGCCTATTGGCAATTAAAGCTGGGAAGCGCGGGGTCATTACGGCGTGAGCGGGCCTGTCCCCGCGTGTTTCTAAACAGAGGTGATGTCACCCACCTATTAAGCGTTTGATTGGCCGTTCTGGAGGTATTAGTTAAGAGCACATCTCAGGCACCATGTTTAATGAGCTCCAATTTGGTGTAGATGTGATGAAACAGGCAGAGTTTCCTAATAAAGAAAGCTCTTTGAGCGCCAGGTCGTGATGGACACGAGGAGCTGGTTTTGTGGCGGTCTGCCATGCGCTCTGTGTTTCAGACGGGTTAAGGAGCAGCACGAGCATCATTATTTACCCCAGATCTTTCTGCTTTTAACTCCTGCCATATGGAGAGCAATCAGCAGCTCTTCTCCAAAACCCAATGAGACGCAGGTTCAGACGGCACCGCTCTGAAAGGTAGACAAGAACGCTCTCCTGGGCTTAAAAACAGAGGCTTTCAGACTGGAGAGTCTGTGCAAAAGTTTAAAGTAAAGAAATAAATAGAAAAAGGAAAATAAATGAGAAGATTATACATACATACATGCATGCATAAATAATATATAAATACATCCATTTGGAACAATACATTGATTGAATATATTAAAAAAATAGATTCATATAAATAATATGAAGTCAAAATAAATTACACTTTTCAAAAGACTGGATTATGTACTCATCCTAAACACTGAGTTGACTCTGTAAAGAAACCTGGTTAATTTGATCCAGTTTGTGCCGATAGATATTCATAACCCAACAATGCTGAGAACTCAGATTGAAGATAGCTAGTTACATTTGGTATTAAGCATAAGTTATTCATTATTTGTTCAACAATGTTCAAAGAAACGTACCGATAAATTGTCAGTAAGGTTGTGTTGTTAATGTAGTCTGTCACGAGCTTTACTGGCCCAGACTATGTTTATTGTTCACCTGTTTCTCCTTGTCTCTTAACTTGTCTCCTGTTAAGGACTCGTATTATGAAACTTTGTCACTTTTTCGATACAGTTATAGCAATATAACTTAAGATGCATTCCAAAATCATTGGATACAACGTAAAGCAATGTATTCTTGACAGACGAGACAATCCCAGAATGCACTGCAAGAAGCTCCCTGTATTTGAAACGTGTCCAGATGCATTCCAGTGGACAAATGATATGTCATTCAGTATTTAAAAAGAAAAATGCTTGATCTACAGTAGATTAAAACTCATTATTCTAGCCCGTGTGTGGGTGAGTGCTGTATATTTGCATGAGTAAAATAGAACAAAATATATATCATTAGCTGTGTAATCAATTACATCAATCGATAGCCTGTGTGCATCTCCTGAAGTGTGCTATGTAGTGCACACACTTGCTGTGAGTGTGTCCTCTGTAAGGTGTGTGCGAGAAGAGTCTCCTGACAGTCTTTGGTTCGGTGACAGTCAGATGTTCTCCAACGAGGCCCTGAAGGCTTTTTCTCATAAGACCCCTGTGATGATTTCTGCCGCATAATTTTATCGAAGCAAAATGGAGAGCTTTTCCATGAACTTTCTCCAGGAGGACACAGATCTCCTCACAGCACAATAAAGATCAATGCTTCACGGTAATTTTATGGGATAATTAGAAACGTCTTCAAGCTTCTCTCGTGAAACGGAGCAAAAGTCTTGGAGTTCACTTGTAACGGAGCCAGTTAAACTCTACACAGCCTCAGGACAGCCCACAGAAACTATCAGAGGGTCATCAGACCTTAGGTTTATCGGTGGAAGGAAGTTTTAACTCTGTCACGGTAAATATGAGCATATTTTCTCGCGTATAATGGTGTCAGAAAGGTCGCCGCTGAGCTGGAAGAGCTTTAGTGGATGTAAATGTTTAGGGTAGTGTATGAAAATCATTATGTCTCTGGATTGCTTCAGGCTCGTGGAAAGAATCTGAGCAGAACTATCATTCACGAGCAGTATTAATAAACCCTTACTGATAGTGTTAGACTTTAAAGGGATGGTTCACCCAACAATGAAAAGTCATTATTTATTCACTGTCATGTCATTTCAAATCTGGATGACTCTGAGAACATACAATAGAAGTGAATGACATTTTATAAAGCATTTATCCAACATTAATAGTCATTGATAGTCATTTCCTACTGACACGCTACCGTAAAAGATAGAAATAACCCACTTAAAACCAGTGAAGATACTATTGGCCTAGGACTCTTCTTCAGTACTGTGTATATATAGTCCATCTTTTGGTGTTTGTGTGTGCATGTGTTTCCTTTTTTATTTGATTTATTTGATATTCTTTTTTTTTGTTGTTGTTATTTTAGTATGTCTATTTTCTATTGCTATTTCATTCTATCAAGTTTATTTCAAGTAACAAAAGTACTTTTTAGTGTTAGTTGCAGAAAACTTTAATATCAGTGGCGTGTGCAGATCTCTGCTGACTGTACATGTGCCGAAATCAGCATATCTGAGCACTGTCTCATTATTCCCACAAAAAGCCAGCTGTATTATTTCACTGCCATTCAACGCATCTCAACATCAGCGAGTGGATTAACTTAAGAATCCATGCGTTTACCATCAGTGCGTTTATTAATAGTGATCTGTCTGAGCGACTAATACAGTAATGGAGCAGCAGGTTCATAATTCACCACGAACTGTTGTCAACAGACTGCAATATGTATAAGACACAATAATGAATATACATTCAGCTCATCACTGACTCTCAAAGCGCCTTCAGCCATTTTTTATATACGAGTGAAATGTGTAATTCAATCTATTCTTAAATGCATACATCAAAACTTCGCAGCGCAGACACTCAGAGATCATACAGACGCTCAGCTTTGATTTTATTAGGAAAAAGAGTATCTTCCAAGAGCGAATGAAGAAAAAACAGAGATAAACTCACGTCCGATCGCGACAACACGGGTTTTATAATTCCAGCGCGTCACAGTTTTATGTCTTCAGGGCACAGGAGACAAATCTGTGAAATAAAAACTTTAGAGAAACGAACAAATTACCCTGATCAATATTAAAGCGGTTTGTGTTTTAGGTTCCAGAATCCTTCCCAACGCAGCATTATTCCATACAGTCCCGTGCCTGTGGGTGATATTGTGCATTCTGATGAAGAGATGTTTGTTATTTCTCTCTTTATGTGCATTATGAGCTGAAAATCAAGACAAATGCAACATTAATATATGGGTTTTGGCAGGAAAAGGCAGGGCTGTTTTATTGCGGTGGTCGAGAGATTTCTGATTAGAGCGTATTTGCACACATCATCTTCATTCAGAACTGGAGAGTATCTAATCCTTCGATATGTTTCTATAAAACTCCATCCTATTTGTTTATTCATTTGTTTATCTATTTATCCGTTTACTTATTTATTCACCTTTTGATTATTTAATGAATTACAAATCCACCAGAGAGTCCGGGCTCTGAAAGTTTGCTGGTACAGTACTCTCAATAATATTTACGTCTCAGGCCGGGATTTCTGTGGGCCGGTCTATGTAGGTTAGCATCGCTAAGTTAATATGCAAATTGCCTTATCTGCTGGGACTCACAAACAGACAGCATTCTGATTGATTTAATAAACTGCTTTTATCTTTCAAAGTGCTAATTAGCCGAGATGGGCCGTGCTTCAGTGTTGCCTTTCTGTTGTACTTAACAAGAGCATCATACAGACTTTCTGCTTCCTCTGGTTTTTTTCACTGCTTCCTACAGCTTTCTGAGAAAGTTAAAACCCATTTTAACAAGTTTAAGACCACAAAACCCCTCCAAATGCTCTCCGTGTGACGCTGGTGTGCTCATTTGTGTGTTTGTACAGGAGAGATCACACCTGAGATCGTCTGGAGATCGTCTGTGTTTTAGTTTAAGTATCACCTTTGTCTCTGTTGTTTTTTTCTAAAATTCCCGGGAATACAGACAGAGCTGTGTCTACAGTTGTTACAGAGTAAGGCAAATAAATATTACAGAATGAAATAAAATAGAATATTAACAGAATATTATAACATACTATGTTATTTAGTATTTATGTAATACTATCTCTCTCTCTCCCTATTTATATATGTATAAATATAAATATTTTATTTCTATATAATTATATTATTATTTGTGTAGATAATAGGTTCTATGCGTATAAAAGAATATTCACACAATATATAATACTATTAATTATAAATTTATATTATTGTATTATTATTATTTATATATACACATATATATATATATATATATATATATATATATATGTGTGTGTGAAATGATATTCAAGCAATATAATAATATTAATATATTATAAAACATTTGAGTGTGTGTGTGTATATCTATATTATTATATTATTTGTGTAGATATGAGCTGAAATTAATTTGTATCATAACTAATTCACATACTTCACTAGTTGATGAATCACAGTACGTTGTGACAACTGATTTGTATCAGTTTTTCTGAAATGCTATGTTTAAATATGCAAATTAGGTATCATTTAATTAAAAATGCACTAATTTGCATACATTTTCAGAACAGAAATGTGAAGACTGGAAAAAGCCAGGTTCAGTATTCTTGTTAGAGGTTTTAAACGAGGGGGTTTTTGGATTTTTTGTTTTAGGCAGGAAGAATGAATGCATATTAGGGATAAAATAAATCTGTGTGAATGACACATGAACAAACTCGCAGTAAAAGCCTTCCGAATACAGAGAGGAGTAAAACTGTAAAGTTCGGTGTGTGTGAAAGAAAAACCTTTTAAAAGATATGAATTGGAATTGATAAATAACATAAAGTACACTTAAATGTGTATGTTGGATCTTCTCCAGCAGACTGAATAAAGACATGTTGTAGATACAAAATAGACCAATGCATGAAGAAACACTGACTCTGCCTGTTGAGTCTGGTCCAATAATAACAATGGCTTTGAAATGCATTCATTTTTTTCTTCAGAGATCACAAAAACAGAAGCAGAAGTGAATGCCGGCTGTGATAGAGGAGGTATCTTCCAGCGTGAGATCCTCAGGACAGAAGCAATCAGGACATTAAAGCATCCGATCTGTGATTATTGTTCTGTTGGTACGTGGGGGAATCCCTGGGAACACCTTTCCCTTCTCTCCCAGCTCGTGTCTGTTTGGAGCAATCTCTGGCATGATTTTTGATGTCTTCCAGTCGGACACTTCTAGGGAATATTTTCCTCTCCTCTATCCCAGAGCAATCGGAATAATTTCGAAGCGCATATTTTAATTCTCCATCTATCTTTGATGTCTTATTTGTGTGAATATTCCTCTTTCTGTCAGGTCCTGGTAGCACGTCACGTGCGCTTTTTCCGAGCATCAAAGTAAAATCCCACATGCATGAATTCAAGCAAACATAAAACACAAAAGTAACAGAAAGACGAATAAACCAAGAGAGAGTCACACTCCAAAGTCAACTTAAAGCAGCGTCTCTGTTGTGCGTCTCTCCGATGATCTCCTCGTCTAATTAGCGCAAAACTTTCTGTTTCTCTAACGAACGCTGGGATTGAGATCATTCACCTTCTGTCAATCGAAAAAATAAAAATAAATAAATAACTCCAGAGCTGCCATATCATTACAGCAAACGTAACCTGTGCAATTAAAAGAATGAAAAATGACCAAGTGAGTGGTAAGCAGAAAGTAACACCACTAATTATTGACTGTCCACTCGCGGCCTGCAAAAGCCTTCATTAGGACGCCTAAGCCTCTAATTTGTTTTGCTGTGACATTCATCATATACTGTCGGTAACCTTTAATTCATCTGTTGTTAGCACTTTTGTGTGCTGAAGTAAGGGCTCGTACAGTGTTCGTGAGTTTGGGCTGAAGGAGCGCGGCTGTAAATTGGGGTGAAGTTTCTTGTGTGAGAGCTACATTTGGACTGATGAGACTTTCGCTTAATTCCTCAGCAGAGGTGATAAAAATACAAGACAGAAGCATGCAGAGAAAAGGACCCATGTGAAGCACTGTCTCTGTGTGAGCTGGGTCCAGGTTAACCAGACCAAAACCTGCTTCTGGATCAATTACTGCTGTAGGGATCGATCCGGACACAAGCTGAATAAAACAGATCGTTCACCTAAAAACAACAGTTCTGCTGTCATTTACTCACAAACAGAGCCTCATTCTTCTGTCGACTCAAACAGAGATGCTCAGCGGGATTGTTCACACCGCTGCTATTTCAATGTCTTTCAAAAAATATTATGTTATATGATACTATTATATAGCTCAAACAGTAATGGTGCTCGCAACACCAGGGTAATGGGTTCAATTCTCAGGGAATGCATGAGAAAAAAATTTTTTTTTGACATTTTGAATTTTGACATTTATTTTTAGTTTAGTTTTTTTTTTTTTATGTGATTACTTTATGTATGTCCATATCTTTTTTAATTCATTACCATTTTAGTTTAAGTCATTTTAGCACATTCAGTTAAAGTAAATTAAAAATAAGACATGTTGGCAACTACCTTAAAAGGTAAAAAAGGGACCCAAAACTGCTGAGATTCGCATTAGTGTGAGAGGTCTCTGCATTCATTAGAAAGTCTGGCGTTTTTTAATTGTGAAAGTGCATGAATAAATACGTTTGGCAGAAAAACAAACAAGTGAATATATTAGAGAGCAAATAAATAAATAAATAAAGAAGGGAAGTAAGGTGAAAGTTATGCAGTGGAACTGCCGTCGATAATGACGCCGTTAATCCAGCGCTCTCTGAAATGCGGCGTTTTAAACGTGCGAGAGCGAGGCTGGGTGGAAATCTAATGCAAATAAGTCCTGGCCCCTGTGGTCCTTGAACTGTTCCTCTCTGATAACCCAATTATTGTCTCAAGAGCTGTGTCAATAGCTCTAGCCATCTCCTCTTCAGCAAATCAGTCCTGTAACCTCCAGCACTTTCCATTTGATTCTGCCATTTTTTGACAGTTCAAAGCAATCAGCCGCGGCCTCACAAGGACGGGGATTGATTTTGTGTTCCTGCTTATCATGCTAATTCGCAGAAAATCAGCCTTTTCATCCCGCCGTCTGATTGCAGCTCTTGGAGGAGGCTTGAACTGCGCAGACGCGCTGAGGATTCGCTCTCTCCGTGCCGGCCCTAAGGGTTCTCCAGGGCTGCTGGGTTTGCCCGGATCTTCTCGTGTCTGTTTTCTCTGCAGCTTCATCTGATGTGATCATATCAACAAGTATCTGCACAAACACACACACACACACACACGGAGCCGCCCCACTCCACACACTCCTGAAGTACAGAAGCACAGAAGAGGCGTTTAAAGAACGATCAGCGAGTCTGGTGTCCTTAACATTTAAAGCTACATAAATAACTAAATACATTTTTTATTAAGCTTTCTTTTGAGATTTCACAGCATTTCATTCAGAAAATCATTTTGACTCATCCTTAAAACACTTAAAATGGACATCCACAATATCAGACCGTAAAATAAATAAATAAATCACTGATATAATGATACAAGACATGTGATGAAATCACGTACTAACCTAAAACTTAAACACCAACAATTTTCCAAACTCAACCAGTACATACAGTACATTTAGTTTTG
The DNA here is from genome assembly GCA_032275025.1 of Enteromius treurensis. Lineage (NCBI taxonomy): Eukaryota > Metazoa > Chordata > Actinopteri > Cypriniformes > Cyprinidae > Enteromius > Enteromius treurensis. The sequence goes on from JAUCMU010000052.1 coordinate 120,266, forward strand.
CATGTTTTGTATTGTTAATAATTAATAAAAGTTAATAAAAAATAAACTCAAACCAATATGACTATTATTATTATTGCCTTATATTAGCTTTGAACAGTGTATTATTTGAAATGAACTAAATACATGCATAGACATATAAAACTTTTATTTCAGGTATAGTTGCCGCAATAGAAAACATACATATCGAAAACTGTAGGTCACACTACAAATCACTTATTGTGTACTTAAATGTTTTTACATTGTACTAATATTGTTGAAATACTTATTTGTAGATACATCTGTAATTGATTTCTATAGTTACATTAATAATTACACTGTAGACCCATCCCTTACACCATAACTCACCCTTAAACCAAAACCTAACCTTACCCGTATCCCTCCTCAATGACAGCAGAAGTGTTCTGTAATACAATATGAACACTTGTTAGATAAGTATATTGTGCTTAGTTTTATGTAACTACATAGTAATTAACTAAAAAACTACTGCTAGACGCAAATGCAAAAATTGCATACAAAAACCGTTGTCATGTACTTTGTCATGCTGCTGCAAACTGATTACCTTCCTAAAAAAAAAAAGAGAGAGATACACTAAAAAGTAGTTCTAGGACAATTATGTTTCCTGAATAATTATATGAACGGCTTCAACAAAGAATCTGAGCTTTACATTTCTCTGTCTTGAATCACCTTCACTGTAAGTGTGTTTCTGGAACATTGCTTCATCATGAGTTAACATGTCACTCGGCAGATTTCACGCACTTGGCGTCATTGTACTGTTTTAATTGCCTGTGACCCCGAGCACCTCCTCGCTCCACAAAGAGCCTTAAAACGAGAGATGACAGACTCTTAAAACAGGTTTTGTGATCACGATTAGACAACAAAGCCCAAAGTTTCTCCCTTATTCTTCAGAGGCACGATGGACGCGCCATTTTGGGCCGGTTCTCTTAATTATTTCTTTGAAGAAGGCTTGTTTGTTATACAAAATGCGGGTCCGCGATGGTGCTCTCCAAAGAGAAGCACATCAAACTTGAAGGGCGCTTTCTTTCACTGCGACGTTTCATGGCTCTCTCGAACAGAGCAAATCGCATCAGCTAACAGCTTGCATTAAAGTACCTCCACCTTTCATGTTACGGAGAAAAACCGCTGATGTCCTTTCATGTCTCCGTTTTTCATATCGCTTCTCTGTGAATCTAATCAAATAAATAAATGTGCGATTTCTACAAACATGTGATGAATTAAATCATTAAAAATGCAGATTCGAGGCTGTCTAATGAATCTCAGGAGAGGGTTTAAAGGTTTCCCGCTTCATTACACTTTAAAATCCTCCGCGATCGAGCGGCCTTTGTGCGAACGTGTTTACCGACTTCCTCTTTTGCTTTGATTATTTTGCCTTCATAATCAAATCATTAATCTGTCCTTCTCCGCCTCACAATTCAAACAGTGTTAATTGTTCCAACACATTGGTTAAATTACAGATAACAAGTCGAGGCCGTCCAAACGCAGTCTTGCTGTTTGTTGGATTGGAAATAAACTTCACCGGGGTGTCTCCTCACCGCTTTGGCACAAGACTAAATGTTTTTGGGGGAAAAACAATCTTTTAAAAAAAAAATGGAGAAAAATGTTATGGCTGCATAAGCAGTGATGGGTCTTCACAGCCCGTTTCTGCAATCTGCGGCTTATTTGAGCCTCTTTATGCATTTAAAGTAGCACTGATGAAAATGGCCTTCAAATACCTGCAATGGGAAAATAAGCGCAAAGTGTTGCCCATATGTTTCCCCGCACTCAAAGGTGCACGGCACTTCCCGAAAAGAGCAAACGTCTCTTCCATTAGGGATGGAGAGATTTGTCATTATTTGTCCGCGAGCTCTTGCACGCCTGAAGTGCTCAGCTGAAGTGATTAGGTGTAGACCTGCACGCATGCATTCATTTCCGTGCGCCGTTTCGACTGGAATTACTCTCGAACAGTCATTCCAGAGCGACGTTTCTCCCGCCGCCGGCTCCTGTTTCAGCATGTAGAACCGCGGGAGAAACCGACACCTGCCAGAACTTCTGATTAGTGCCGAAACAAGGCGAGCGGATGATGATGGGAGCTGGGATACTTCCGGGAGATCGGGAGGTTTGTCCGAGGGCAGGTAGAGGTGACGCCGGATGATTTGATCAAACAGAAGTGGTGTGTGTTTGTGTGTCAGTGATCCGATCGCCGGGCCTGTTGGGACTCGCTTGCATCGCTATTCATAGAGTCCAGGCCGTAAATATCCTCACACGTTTCATTTGTGTTAAGTGGAGATTATAATGAGGAGGTGAATGATTGCATGAGAGACACTGATGTTCAGGTGATGGAGCGCTCGAGTCCCGACAAACGCTTTCACTTGCTTTTACTGTACTGCGATAGATGGGTACCTCGCTTTTTAAAATGATGGTTCGGTGTGTTTTTTGGTACAGCAGTGGAAAAATCTAAACATAAAACTGTTTCTTTCTTTATTTTTTATTAACCAACGTTTTCTGAACAAACTGTGCACCACACTTCATACTGCAGTTTATACTTCTGCTTATAAACAAGGAAAGAGATCAGAAGTGGATCCACTTTTAGCTGCAAACTGTTTGATTCACATGTATACTGACCGGGCTAATAACAAACAAACAAACACCCCTAACAATGTTTTGTTAACATTCCCATTAAGAAATGAAAACATTACTTTTTAAAGTTCTCTAAATGTTCAACATAGTTTTAAGGTGTTTTTTTTTTTTTTTTTAAACGCCAAATAACTTTTTAACAAACTGTTTAACAAACTGTTTAACAAATACTTTGTCAGGATGAGTCTTTATGCAAATGTTAATACTCACATTAATTTCTAACCTTTATACAAAGCACACATTTATCAGTGTGAAGAGCTTGGCATAAAGCATGTCTCATTTTTAGGTCTTGGATCAAACGCTTTTCACACACCGGTGTATCAAAGTATATCAATAGAATTTTCCCACTCAATGAGGGAAACAAATTAAATAATGTACCCTGCTCTCAGTTACTGAAGCGCCAAGACTTGCAAGAGCTGCTTCCAAATGCCCAGTACTCATCTGCTGCTTTTGAAACAGTTAACCACCAGATACTCCTGCCCACCCTCATAAGGATGGTTGTCTCAGGAACCACACTCCAGTGGTTAAAGTCTTACCTCTCAGGTTCTGCTGGGTGTCTTGGAGGGGTACGGTTTCTAAGTCACAACTTTTTGCTACTGAGGTTCCTCAAGGTTCAGTTCTTGGAACGATTTCTCTTCTCCATCTACATTTCATCTTTAGGATCTGTTTTTTAGAAGTATGGTTTTTACTTATTATTGCTATGCTGTTAACACTAAACTATATGTCTCCTTTCAACCAGACAATCTGGAGTAGCTGTTAGCATTGCAGCCTGTCTGACAGACATTTCTGGCTGTACAGTATGAAGGATCATCCCCTTTAACTCAACCTTCCTAAGACAGAACTTCATCCAGCACTTTATCACAAGCTCTCTATGCAACTAGGTTCATCAACCGTAGCTCCTTCCAGGACAGCCAGGAATCTTGCCAGGAGTACTGACTGATAATCAGTTAAGCTTCACTGACCATATTGCTACAAAGGCCCAGCCAAGCAGATTTACCTTATTCAACATTAGGAAGAAAGTCCCTTCCTATCAGAGCAGGCCACACAACTCATTGTCCAAACTCTTGTTCTCTCCAGACTGGACTATTGGAACGTTTCTCGGTGGGCCTTCCTACATGTATTAAACCTCTTCAACAGATCCAGACAGCAGAAGTGAAAGTGGTCTTCAACAAGCTGGTACTGATATTTGCTTACATGAAAGCCACTTGATCTGCATCAATATACCTAAACTCACAAGTTCTGACATTTGTCATCTACAATAAAATAAATAAATAAATAAAATAAAAAAAAATCCCAAAGAGGCACAAAATCATTCCATCCAAACTCTTCCTGGACTGTTCTCACCTTGATCAACTGATTCTTTATCCTTAAAACAAAACAAACAGTTTTTGCCGGCACCTGACCAATTAATACTAGCACTCACCTGTTCTATTTGGGTCTCAATTATATATATGTATATATATATATATGTATATATATAACATCTTGCTGTGTGTCTTGTGCTAGACTAATTGAGACTTCTCACTGCACTTGTATACTGTTGCTCTCTCATTAGTCTGATTGCTTCTATTGTTCTCCTCATTTGTAGGTCACTTTGGATTAAAGCATATGCTAAACGATTAAATGTAAACTTCAAGTGCATACAGAAACAAACCACCTTTAGTTATTATGTGTACTGATACTGTTAAACAGTGTGTGATGCTTTTACTAAGTCTGTCCTGTTGTGAAAAAAAAGCAGCTTTTATTCTTGGTGTTCTAACTAGTACTAATACTAGCTCAGAGCTGCAACAATGTAACAGCTGATGTGGAAAATCACCTAGCAACACCATAGCAACCACCCTGAAACTCTAGTCACCACTTAGCAACGCCCTGGCAACCACCCATGACCCTTCGGCATGCGGCAGTGAGTTTCGCACGAGTAACACAGCTCACATTGTCTTCAGAAATGTAAAAATGCAGCTGATTTTCATATTCCTCATGCCAGCTCCCAGAGCTGTGGTAATTTGTCAGGAAAAATTCACCCGACTCTGTTTGTTTCTTGCCAAGAATACTAATTAAAATGGGACCGGCTTAAACTTTGAATAGTTACAGATAAGAAATTAAATTTCACAGTTTTAAAATGATGATCATTGTGTCTTTGAGTTGTGCAGCGCTTTGGCAGCCAGAGGAAAACTCACTGTTGTGTTGTTATTGTGTCTGCGCTCACCTTAGAGGCAGCAACCTGCTCCGACGTCTGTTCTGCGTCTGCCTCCATCACTCAAACACGCTCCAATACACACGACACACACACGGACCATCTTAAACTCTTTAATACCGCTAGTGTCTGGAGTAAACATCAGCTTTCAGAGACCTGTGATTGTGGCATGTACTTTGGAAACATATACTTAAAAAGCACAAAACAGACAGAGAGGCTCACCTTTAGAGCTGAGAACACAGCTGTGAGGTTTTCAGGAGGAGGGTTACGCTCAGCATGTGGAGGTGAGCATTTGTTATGAATTCTCCAGAAGGATTTGTTCTTTTGTCTGACGGAGACACTACAGCACTAAAGCATTTAATACCATAATGTTTTGGGAATGCATATCGACATCAAATAGGAAGTGTTTGTTGTAGCACTTCAGGGAATTCAAACACATTTAGGTGACACTTTAGGGAGACATTTTCTCTATTAACTAGTAGCTTATAAGCATGCACATGATTGGCTGTTTATTAGTACTTATAAAGCATATAATAAGGTCTTGTTCTGCATTTTAGACTAACTATCAGTGTTGGGGAAAGTTACTTTTTAAAGTAATGCATTACAATATTGCGTTACTCTCTAAAAAAGTAACTAACTAGGTTACATAGTTACTTAGTAATGCTTTTGTGTTACTTTTTAAATATGGGCAGAACTTGAGTGTTTCTTTTTAATATAAGTTCTATTTATAGCAAATGTAAAAGCTCTTTCAAACAAGTTTAATGAATAAACCTCAGACCAAAGAAAAAGTAAATTACCATCTGTAAAGCAGAATACAGGGCAAGAAAGTGTAATACTATTCAGCAATTTAAAAAAAAATTCACAATAAGCACAATAGTTAGGTTTTGAAGTCATTTTTGCTTTTAAGTATAGTTGAATAGATCATCAGAGGTCAACAGCAAAAACATTGATTAATAAAATGGGATTAGATCCATTTGTGCAATTTAGGTTTTGCAGGTTTGCATCATATTCTGAGTTTATTTTAAATGATGAATTCTAAATCAGTTTTTTCAGAGTGAGATGAATTCTGCGCATTCACATTTAGTCTAGAACTACACTGTATTCACACACCGCACACAATGCCCTGTATTTCTGAATTCTCCCAACATCAGGAGTCAGGAGACTTGTCAGTCAATAAATAAATAAAAAAACAACGTCACTCAGTTATATTATTCTAAAATTAAAAATGCGTTACTTTACTAGTCATATTATTACGTAACTCACGTTACTTGTCATGCGTTACCCCCAACACTGATAACTATAAAAAAAAAACTGTAATTAGGAGTTTGTTCAGATAAATATTCATAGTTGATAGTTATTAGTATTTTTTTTGCAATGTGCGATGATTTATTATGAAGGATTTGTTAGATTTTGGTTATCTACATATGTATTTATACTTTTTTTTATTGTTTTTAAAACAAATAATAATAAGTGCCTGCTATAATCTCTATGACCTTTTTTTTTTTTTATATTGCAGCCTTAGACTGGAATCATGTTTATCGTATTGTCTATATCCAAATAAACATGCAAAAAAAAAAAAAAAAGACATGATTCTCACTTTTTCATTGGTAGCAAAATTCATAATTAATTACTTTAAATGAACATTTTTTCATCTAAGGAGAAACACCAGAATTATATTTTGTTAAAAAACACACTCCAATAATCTGCAGCAGACGAGCTCAAGCTGTAATGTAAACACTTCATGCTCATCTTTAGGGACAGTGACGTCTGGAATGATTATTTTGATTCTAATGAATGATATTTTGTCTCTTGTCATCAGACGATGACACTGACCTTCGGCCGATGTCACCATGAAAAGGTCGAACCCCTGGTGCTTAACGAGAAGGCTTCATGTTTGTTTCATTCTGATGCGAGACGAGAAACGCTATTTGATGACATTTGTTAGATTAACTGAACTTGTGTAAATGAATGTGTGTGACTGAAGGAGTCTCAGACAACCACGAGTTCTGCTCACAACACAACACCATTTGATTTTATTGGTCTTTTAAAAATGTTTTTCAGTAAGTTTTCTGGCTATGATGTTGCATACAAATCGTACCTACAATCATGTATATACAGTATACTCTTATTTATTATAGTTATTTATTTTTAACATTGCAAATTCAAAATGACTGATGCATGTAAAAGCTCCAAGAACTCTTGCAATTATCGAACTTCCAAAACACATGAGGAAAAAAAACATATATTTTGTCTCAACGTAATCTTATTTAATTTTATTTTTGATTTGAAAATGGATGTATTAAAGCAAAAACCAGATTGGTATTTCAGCTGGGCTTATTCATCAGCAGCTTTAGTGAATTATCACTAGATTTGTCTAACGAGCATGACGTCACTGAATGACAAAAGATTAAGAAAACATGAAGCATAAATAAAAACAATTATCCGTGTAAGATAGCATCCCGCCTGTAAACAGGGTGAAAGAGCGAGGCACATTTTTGCCCCGCCCACTCTCATAGCGCAACTAATTAACATGATAATTAACGTAACGAGACAATCGCGGCAGAGAGAGGAGGCTGAGCGATTTATGACCTCGCTCTTTATTATTCGTGCTTAATGACGAGATCTTCAGATAAACCAGTGTAGCGCTCATTAAAAACATGAGTAAATGACAGTGCTCACTGAACACACACACCTGACAAACACAAACAACACTAGCATTGAGGCATCATTATACAGAACATATAGTATTTGAAGATCAACTATTTAATATGAAATAAAAAAGAAATCAAAAGAATAACATTACCTCAGTGAAGCCAGCATGGGCTTATTTGTATTATTATTTATTTTTTATTATTTTACTGTGGTTTATAGAAGCACCAATGGCACCTATTGTATCCGTTGGCGTTATTATTATTCTCCTTTTACTTCTTCTTCTTCTATTTTTTATTTTCTTTTCTTTCTAAACTGCAGTACCTTAAGATCGCATTTTAGTGGATTGTTTAATTGGTTTAATTTGTATTGTTTAAAATAATTACAAAAATGTTCAGCACCATGCGCTAAAGGAGCCTGGCAAGTTTTGAGTCAGCGCCACCTAGTGTTAAAAATGTAATATTCACATGGCTTTAACTTTGGGTGTGTTCAATTTATTTCTGTGGTGGTCAGACTCTAGAATCGTTCCAGAGTCCAGCGATACCAAACATGTCAGGTTTTGCCTCATGGATTGTGCAGCGTTGCATTTTAGCGCTTAAAAACATTTGGTGATCTCTTAGAAACCGTTACTCCGATTAACGCTAAACCACCCTAAGAAATTCAGAAACTTAGCGCGCAGTTAAGAAATCATTGCCCAGTGGCCAGAATTATGATTGGAAGTGGCACAAAAAAACTAAGTCAAAAATGCCTGTAACTCCAAAACAAAATGAGATATTTTCACCAAATTTGAGAGACATATGTACTGTATAGGCACACTCTAATGACACGTGCAACATTTGGTGGGATTGTGCCACTGACTACAATAGAGTATTATGATATAAAAGGCTATATTTCACCAATGCATTAGGTTATCGTTATGAAACTTTGTATGTACTGTACCATCAAGACCATGACCTGAAAGTACTCAAAGGTTTTTGAGACAGTGCCTACTTGTGGTCAGAAGTAAAAAGCCATTTTATTCAATTATTTTCATTGTTTTGAATTCATGTACCTGGGTGCTGTGACAACTTCTAAAATTGATAGTGATTTTATTTGATTTTTTTAAATATTCTAGAGATTATTTGTTGAACCAAACCAAACATTATATATTGAATAAATTTCAATTTGCATTCTATTTATTTATTTTATTTTTAATATATTTTTTCTTCATTTTAGCTTGCTGCAAATCTCTTTAAGTTAACGAAAGCCACTTCTTTGATAACATCATCCTACAGGAAGTGATGTCACGTTAACCGAGCAGTGACAATCTCTGCACTAAAACAAAACAAACTAATTGGTGTAATACTTACTATTCATTCAGAAATTATTGAAGTGGCAGTAAACATTGAATCAAATGTGAAATTCTAAAGTATTTCTGAAGATTTCATTTATTTATCGTTTGCTTGTTTTTTTTTCAATAGTAATATTTCATACTCCAATAATATATATTTAATATATGATCAGATAACTTTCTGCACAACCAGAATGACTGAACTCAAGTTACAATGAAAGAATAAAGAGTTAATTATCGGTTAGAGTTGATCTATGCATCAGGAGTGAGATTATTTCTATAATTCTCACGTTGTGTGTCATCTCTCAGCCATAAACTGAGTTTCTACGTGAGTTCATTCAATGTTCAGTTTGAATCCAAAACAGATTGAAATCCCACATTCGAGCTGACACACATTGCTAAAGATGCCAATGGTAATTAATTAGTATCTCATTTGAACAAGGAACACCAGGAGAGCCGGAGCGGTCGTGAGAGGAGTCTTCCCTCAGGCCGGACCAATCGGGGTCAGAGCTCGGGACGCTTCACTGAGAGAAGAGAGACTGACTCTGAAAGTCCACGCTTCATCTCAGTTTCATCGCAAGCGCTCGAAGCTGCACAGACGCCGTGTTCACGAGATGCCAAACACAGAAACACCACCAACAATTAGACAGACGGAGATTCAGCGTGGAACTGGATCAGAGCGTTCACATCTGACAAAAAAAGCCAAAGACACGTCTTCTTCCCAAGCACATGAAAAAATTCATTACAGCTTTCAAACTGAAGGAATTGCAGGATCATCAGAATAAAAAGTAGCAGAGAATACTATTATTTTACATCCAGAGCTGGGTACAAATAATCCGGATTACAAAATCAGATTCCAAAAATCAGCTATTCTTTATTTTAAGCTGTCCTTGTTATGGTGCGTTCACACCGGACGCGAATTGCGCGAATAAATCGCGCTATTCGCGCGTAGTTAGACGCGTGAAAATTTTGAGGTTACTCGCTTCATTCGCGCGTACAACAGACGCGAATTCTGCCAGGCGGCTCCAGTCTCTGCATTGGTG
>JAUCMU010000052.1:147906-161425 GCA_032275025.1 Enteromius treurensis
TAGCACCAAACTCTGGAACAATCTACCTAATACTGTTCGGGAGGCGGGCACACTCTGTCAGTTTAAATCTAGATTAACCCTATGGGGTCTGAGGGTGTTTTGGGGCCCGTGTCCTGACATTTGTATGCATGTGTAAGTGTGTGTGTTATCTTAAGTCTGTTAACACTGCATTCAACACAAACTGGGCTACAATCACATGTGAGCAGCAATGTTCATATTTGTCTTTGATAAAAACAGTGTTTATGCGTGGTTAGTGGACAAACTTCCAATGAGACCCGTACAAAACAAGTCTGGATGTGGTAGAGTCTTTGCTACAAAATTATGGACAAATTATTATTTTTACTCGTTCACAGAAAGCAATATGCTGATTTATCTTTTGTAAGACGTGATTTGTGTTGGAAAAGCATTCAAGACTGATAACAGCAATCAGAAGACAGAACAATGTTAAAAAACTCTATGTTAGTCAATGGGTGCCGTCAACCTACATTGTTAGAACACAAGTTAATGAATTAATAATTTTGTTTAAACATAAGAAATTAAATTTTCTCTATCATTTACTCATAACTTGTTCCAAATGTGTATGAGTTTCTTACAAGATAGAATGCTGGCAACCAAACAATTGACGGTAGCCACTGGAAATAATTATATGGTAGTCATTGGGTGCCGTCAACCAAGGTTTTAAAAACGAGAATAGGAATATCCCTTTAATTCTCACTTCTGAGAAACAACAGAGGGAGAGATTTTCAGATTCCTGTTCTCAGTAGAGATGATTTGCAGCCGAGTCGCTTGAGCTGGTTAACTAACCTAACCGTCTTCACACACACACACACACACACACAGAGCTAACCCGATCCTGCCACGGCCCCCCTTGAATTTGAATACACATCCCCTGCCAGATTTCTGGCCTGGAGGAAATTGCAGGACATTTCCTGACAAATTGAGTTAAGTAGACGTTAAGTGGAGTTTTAAGAAAACAAATGAGTCCCTTTATCACAGGTGGACACTGATGACTTAATGGGGCCCGAACAGATCCTATCAGGGCTAATGGCTGAACAGGAAACATTAGGGCTTTCGTGAGTCGGGCTCCGTCTCTCTCGGACCTGTCCTCCGAGCGGCTTTGTGCGGAGGCAGATGTTTGCATGTATACGGTGAGTTGGCAGGAGTGCCTCGGCAGATGCCTGTCTGCGTGCCAAGCCGGGCGAGGGCACAGACGGCGCATGTTGGGCATCATCAGCGGGCGATAGGTGTGTGCCAAGGCTTATTGCTCTTATTTACGTATGTATCTATTCCTCCAGCCGAATATCCCCTCGTTCATTAATCAGCCCGCTTTTACAATCTGTCTCATCGCGAGCACATTAAAGGGGCGGAACCCTGCAGACGATTAATTAGGGCGCTTAAAAACACGATGCGTTCGACCTGAGATTAGCGTGCCGTGTCGAACACAACTCATATGATAAAGCGGTTGAGGCCAGGAACGCAGAGGCAGAAAGCTACGCGTTTTTTTATTAACGGTAGCTGGGCCTCTGGGAAGATCAAACTTGTCGCTAATTAAAACGGAGCGCATCAGAAACACCGGCTTTGTTTAATATGTGCACAACGACACGAGAGACACAAAGAGCAACACGGCTGAGTTTGTTCGGACCCCAGCAGAGACTGACACACTGATCATCATCACTCAGAGTTACACACTGTTATATGACATCTGTAGTATTCATAAAGATTTAGACCAATTATATTACCAAGCTGAGTGTTATAGAACTAGAACACACTGTATAAGACGCTGTACCCACAATACAATGCACCCAACTGAACCTTTTTCCCCAGTGTAATGAATTTTAAAATATATGTTTGCATTATTTAATGATAAGACAATTAACCAAATATGGAAATTAATTTTGCAAAGCACATGCAACATAATGAGGTCATGTGACAATGTGTGACTATCTTTTAGATGCTACAGACCCCGAAATATGATCATCTTTAAGTGAGTATATGTATTATCATATTCATATATGTATTAATATGTATTATCATATTCTTTTATATTTATTTGTTTGTTTGTTTTTACACTGGAGCAGAAAAAGTCCTGCTATAGTACTGCTGTTTGAAACCTTTATCATTTTATTTCATATTTCCCTTACAATTTTTTTTTTATCAAACAATACATGCCATATCGTATGAACTGCACCGTACTGAATGCACTGAGCTGATATCATCCCATGCTGCACTCTTAAAAACTCTTCTGTAATGGTATGGATGGTTCAATGAATGAACCTTTAACATCCATAGAAAGTTTCACAGTTCATGAACACAAGCTACAGACATTCTAAGTATTCTAAGTTCATGTCTGGAATATCACGAGAGTGAACGAATGTTCCTTTAAACAGATCATGAACGGTTAGAGGAAAGCATCCACACCTGCTGCTTTTCTCTCGGGCAGCGCTCGAGCCCCCCGTCCTGCTTCTGACAGGCCTTTATTTGTCCTGTTACCAGAACATCAGCAAACACACAGAATGAGCCCCCATCTAATTGTCACACACACACTCGCTTGCATCTTTTGTCTACTATCGGGACATCTATGTGTAACAAAAGCCCAAAGCCTCTTTTTCATGTAGATCTGATAAAAACACACACTGATGATGTGTTAGGATCTTCAACAGGTGCTCAAACACAGAATTTGCTTAAATACATCAAATCAAGCCTGGATGACAGATCATGAATATCTTCAACCCTTTAACTCAAACTTCATTCTGCTACTTTAGGACAGAAGTTATTTGTTTCAAGTCCAAATGAAATTACGCTCAACCCACGTATTGTAATGCATTTCTAAAAGAGATGTTCTATATCAGAAATCTAAACTTCACTAATGCTTTTTTTTTTTCATTTATATAAATGTTCAGGCAAAACAATTCCAGAGATGTGTTTATGGGTCGCTCTTACAGCCTTATTAATATTTTATTATTCTCATGTTGGGAGCAAACTTTAATGAAACAACAACTCCATGATGTAATTTGTACACACGCTTTCCAATCACGACACTAAACTGAACATTTCAATCTTCTCATACTATTGAGATTAAACGATCAAATTATCATTTATTTTGGATGAAAACGTGAGTAGAATGTTAAAAAAAAAAAACATTTGTGTAACCTTTAAATAACGTTATCATCACAACAAGCAAACTACCATTTATCACTTTTAGAAATTGACAAATAAATAAATTCAAATAACATTACATTTTGGGTAAAAAAATTTTTATAAAATAAAATAAATAACCAAAAATATTAGAATATAGTAAAAAAAAAGTGTGTGAAAACTTTATATAACACTTAATTTTAGAATATAAAAAAATTAAAATATAAAAGTATATAAAATGTATCATTTTTAGAAAATGAAAAATAAATAATAAGAAATGTTTGTGCAACCTTTAGAAAACATTTCAAATAATGCTATATTTTGGGTAAAATGATAATAGAATGTTGTAAGAAATGTTAACATAATCTTTAAATCACGTTAACATCAGGTCAATAAAATTAGACTTACTGACAAATTAAAACAAGCATTCAAATAACATTACACTGAGCGCTAATTAGTTATACCTTTTAAGAAATGTTTCTGTAACCTTCATTTATTTATTTATTTTAAATAATAAAGAAAAAGAAAACATTTTATATAACATTATAGTGTGGGTGAAAAGTTAGAACTGGTAGAAATGTTGTTTTTTAGCCTTTAAATAATGTTCTAATCAGTGGATATTTCAACATTTTAAAAACATTTGAAAAAAAAAAAACGTTCCCACAACATTTTTATAACCTAAATATGTCACCTGGGAGGTAATTGGAGAGTAGCGAGGTTCGAAAACAACTGATAATTGATCACTTCGGCTGAAGAAGGGAAGATGTTTCGGAGGTGAAGTGAGGTGTGTTTGATCGCTGAGGAATTATTCAGAATCCGAGCAGGAATGTGAAGTATAAGTCGGAGTCAATGCTGATTTGATTCTGACTTTTACTACGAGCAGCGTCTTCATAAAGAAGCAGAGAGAAGCGTGTCAAGCTCTGGTTTTCAGGAGCAGGTACGCTCTACTCCATTAAAGACACACTGTGGCCTCTCTTTTATGTGACATTTTATTTGGCGGAGACAAACGAGCACCAGTTGGATTATAACATAATTTGTCTTGTCTTTATTACCAGCACAAAGGACAACGTTCATTAATTATTCCGGCGTAGCAGCTCAGCAGCGAGCGGAGAAGGTCTCTCTCCGGACAGATGGTGAGGACACTGTTATTTATATCAATCAGCTCAAAATGTTCAGGCAGGATTACTATTCCTTAGACTATCCTGATTTATTTCTCTCCCTCTCTTTGCCGTAGGCTGCCGCTTGTCCGCTTTAATGGAAAGACGATTGGAGGTGGATCGCGGTGTGTCCCAGCATGTTAATTTACACCACGTGTGTGTTTAGAAGGGTCCGAAAGATTTACTTCCTCAGACACCAACCGGAAGTGATTCGGTGCTGCTGGAAAACACTTAATGGTACCAAAGTATTATACCACTACCGTACGGTAATATTGTGAGAGTATTGTAAAGCTTTTACCTACGATTAAGAACATAGAAACATATGATAAAAAAACGTAAAATAAAATTCATAAATATTCATAAATCAAATCCCAGTTTCTTAGTGATACATAAATAAACTGTATAGAGTAGATTAAGTAGACAGACACAGTGATTTTTAGCAATGACATGAAAGAAAACATACACCATCACTTTCAGCGGAGTAAACGAAAACAATACCGAACACACTGTTACATTAGAAGCCTAATCCAGATGTTTCCGGAAGACTGGAGCGAAGGATTTTCTGCATTAAATGGATATTAAAGTTATTGCTGGTTCTTTCACATATCAAAGCTTCTCTCTTCAGAACAAGACACAAACCAAGATGAATAATTTGCCTTCGTAATACTTAAGTTTGTCAGAAAATATGATCCGCTGAAATGAATCAGATCCAGGGATATTCTCTCATGGCTTCGCTCTCCTGTTGAGCCCAATCTGAACAAATATGCAAAAATAACTGCGCAGGTTGTGATTAAGATTTTAAATGTGTCTTTTTTCGGCTTTTAGCTAATGAAAAACAAAGTCTTGGAGGATCTTAGTGTTAATTTATTAAACATGAAAAGGGCCTTGATGAAATATAGAAGTGAGATATGTTTTGCATTTCAAAGAATCCAGCGTACAACTTACTTGCATGTAAATTAGGTCAAGATTTGTAGACAATATTTTCCAAGAGTTTCCATGTTTGAATGTGCAGATTACAATGCTGTGGCCTCTCTGATGATAACAGATATTTGCTTAATGTCAGTCCTTGGATTTGTCTTTGCCAAAACGAACATTTTCCTTCAAAATCTGCCTTTGAAGTTCGGCCTCCGACGGTCTACCTTATTCACCGAACGCGTCGAATTAACATGAAAGCAGGTGGATTATGTTTGTGTAAACCAGAGTTATTATTATTTTGAGTCTGTTCGCTTCGGCGGATCGTTTAATGCTGCGTGATCTCTATATTCGGGACTATCGTGTAAATCTTTCCGTGTGAGGAGTTTCCTGACAGCACCACGTCATCCCCTGAATACCATTTACAGAGTAATTAGTTTTATGCAAACGAGAGTTGAAGATGAAAGTCAAAGCTTGATCAATTATGAATTACCTAATACGTTCTCTCTGCTTACTGCGCTTTGTGTTGAGTTAATGCACCTTCCATGATTAAATATGCACATGCCTGTAAAATATACAGTATAAGACAGGTAGCAGGAGGAGGAAGAGGGGGAGGGGCTTCTGACATTGGACAGACACGTGATTTTTTGCTGGCACGTGTGACAGAAATGTCTATCTTTATAAAAATATTGATTCAAACAAAAATGCTAAACATCGTGTTCAGATTTGCTGAATTTTGCTATTATAGTTATTAAGTGCACTTAAATTAAATGAACATAACTGTTGTCTAGGCACCTATTTGAAATAAATGTTTGATATTTAATTAAATGATGTGATTTCCAGTTTTACGTTGTCTTTTGGGGTGCTGAAAACTGTTTGTGCACATATAAGATCTGGAACGTTGCAAAAACTAAAGTCTCAGACCCAAAAATATATTTTTTCTAAAAGTTAAGACACGCCTTGTTTCTCTACGTCACTGTGTGGAGGATTTGCATGACACCGCCCGAACGTTTACGCAAAGAAGGTGTAACTTTTATTCTCCCTGAAGAATTATTGTCATTATTGAGACGGTGTTTCCAAATTTGGTATGGTGCATAACATTTCCATCACATGCTTGAGTTATTTGGCCAATCACAGCGCATTGGTGGGTAGCTGGCCAATCAGAGCACACTGTGCTTTTCAGAACAATGAGTTTTGCAAAAATCAATGAATTTCAGAAAAATGGGGGAACGGTAATGTACGGTATGAATATATATTGAAACCACTGCATTACACCAGATGCTATTTTTAGCATTGTCACATGACCCCTTTAAAATTAAATTTCATATTGAATTTAATATTGAATTTATTTCAAGCAATAAAAAAAAAAGCAATAATATTAAGCAGTGTAAAACAAGTTTTCTGAAATGTTAAGCTAATAAAACTAGTAAAAAAAAAATTGTTTGCGTTATATATGTGTGTACTGTGCATATTTACTACGTATATATGAATACACACACATTCAGTATGTGTTTGTTTTTTATATTTACATGTATTTACATGTCTATATTTATATTCATACAATTTATATTAATATTTATATATTTATAGTTTTTTTCTGAAATATGTGCATGCATGTGTGTGTTTATAGTAAATATACAGAGTATATAAACTAAAACCTTTGTTTTCTTTGCAATTAATCATGATTAATCATTTGACAGCACTGTAATTCATAAAAAAATAAAATAAATAAATACAATTCCAGTTCTCAAACTGTTGTTTAATTTAATGTGTTACTTGCCGTTCCTTTGTGATTTTTTTTATTTATTTATTTTTTTGTACAAACTTCTCACTTGACGATTCACGGGCTAATCAGTCCACGTTTCCGTTCTGCCAAAGACGTCCTCGTTCCCAAACACATTCTCTTTCAAATCAAATACCGATACGACAACAGATCAATACACGTCTGTTGTTCTGTCTCGTCTGATTAACCCCTTAAAAGCCCTCCTGACAGGAAGCGTGTCGGGGACCGTCTCTCATGGCACAGATTCACGTTCTCCAAACTATTTCCTCCGCAGACGTCTCTCTCTTTCTCTCTCTCTCATGGGCCGCTGGCCATGGCTCGCAGCGAGACTGTTAGTTAGCAATACTCATAAAAACTCAATTCATCAGGAAGAGGATCGTTTGGTGCGGGCAGAAAGCACACAAAAGGGTGAAGCTTGTCAGAGAGACAGGTGGCAAGAGATCTGGCTCTAATAGTGAGCAATATGAATAATAGATTCTGCTAAATGTATGCCAGTAAACACAGCTGCCTCCGCTCGCGTCCAAAAGAACAGCTTGGCAGGAGAGACGCCGGGCCGCTCCGCTCCGATCCGCTCGTCTCCTCACGCACCCCACCTGAGGACAGAGGCCGATTAACTAATCACACGTGCCAGCTAAAGAGGAAGAGGAAACCGGAGCAGACAAAGACGAGAGAGAAGGCCGTTTAGCTGCTCTCCGTCTGATGGCAGGCTGTTAGCGGAGCCTGAGCGAAGAATGAAGGTCTAATGATGATCCGCTGAGGTTATAACAAGATGAACTCATCGGGGCTTACACACACACACACACTCACACAAAATTTACTGGTACTCCCATCTTTGTGGGGACAATTGTCCCCATAACGTGATAAATACCAGGTACACACACACACACACACACACACACACTCATGTTGGTTTTTGTACTTTATGAGGACTCTCCATAGGTGTAATGGTTTTTATCCTGAACAAACTGTGTATTCTACTGCCTTACAACTACCCTACACCTAAACCTACACATAATAGGAGACTGTCTCCATGTTTACTTTCTCAAATAAACTGGTTCTGTATGATTTATAAGCTTTTGTACCCATAAGACATCAATTTAGGTCCCCACCGTCCCCAGGAGTTTGTGTGTATTCAGGTTTAAGTCCCCGCAAGGATGTATAAACCAAACCACACACACACACACTCACTAACACACACACACAAACAACAGTTAAGCGACTCCTTAAACGAATAATTGTCTAAATATAAAAAAAAAACACTAGCACACAGCACACTTACATAAACACAATATTAGAATAAATATTCCATTTAAGATGTGCCGTCATTTACAGCGATTAGCAGCATAATTACATTTATTATATTATATTACTATTGTTTATTTACTTATTTATTTTTTCGCATATTATTTAATCAGTAGTTAATTTTATATAAAAAAAATGCATATCATGTTTATTGTTATTATTATTATTATTATTACATCTTGCATATTATATTATTTAACAACTTTTACAGATATTAAATTAATATTTTATTTAATTGTATGAATTAATTTCATTTATTTGATTATAATTTGTTTGACATTACTGAAAAATATGTTATGTTTATTGCTACAAAATGATGTAACTGTTTTTATATGTGTAAATTAAATTAAATGATGCTGAACTGCATATAATAATAAAAAAAAGGTAACACTTTATTTTAAGGTGTCCTTGTTACACTGTTATAATAACAATAGATTATACATAATTGCATGCAAATAAACCCAATCATGTCCTGAACATATAGTAACAGTACATATACTAAATTAATATTACTCAGTGCTCATTTCAGAGTAACAAGGACACCTTAAAATAAAGTGTAGTTGTTTATTACAGGAGAAGCTCCTGAATCAGACTGAAATCCTCTCAACTGTGGTAAAATCACGGTAATCATGTGCCTAACTGTTTTTAGAAGTAGCAGCACCTGCAAGAGGATCAAACAAAAATAAATAAATAAAAAAGTTACATTACATTTATTAGTAAATACAAATATAAGTCAACCTCCTTCTTTTAAGCACAATTTCGATGTTTTGTGCTCCTAATAAACGGATCCCTGGCCTGTGGTTGGCTAGCGGCGCGGTGATGTCACTAAAGGTAGATGATGTGTTTACGTTCTCTCCCGCTCGCGCTGATGACTCCCCTGTTGTAGTTTAGCAAGACTTTGCCTAGCAGAAGGTAATTAATTCTTCAATTAAAATGTTGTTAAACATTTTTAATGAGCAGGAGACACGTGGGAGAGAGACGTGGAAGTATGTTTAAGCGGGGAAAGAAAACACGGCCGTTAGGAAGTTAGTTTCTGCGAAATGTGCTCCGTGACCCACTTTACCCAAACAACAGCCAGAGAGAAAAGAAACATAGGAACGAAAAAGGGCTCAAAGGAAGCGTCCTTTATATCAGGTGATTACGCTTTCATTTTTCTGTGGCTTTTATCATCAGAAGGCAAATTAGGCCAGCGTTACTCTCCAAACATCGCTGTCTGCACCCCTGAAAATCAACCTATTCCCAATGTAACAGATTTAATTAATAGTGTAGCAAAATAATCTGTTGCTAAGGATGAGGAGAAAAAAGGGAGCTGGTAATTGGGATGCTATCTATCCTCTATAATTAAAGTCAAGTGAGTGACACGCCAGTTTATTTCTCTTGAAACAAACACGCTTGTTTCTTCACGTGCGTCCGGTCACGGCGACGGCCTCAAGGTCACGTTTCCGTCGTAATCTCCGGCCCGCCGTAGTTCATTACCGTGTAGTTTGGGCGATGGCGGCCTCAATTAGAGACGTGTAAATGTGTTGTTTGCTTAATCACTCCAAAACTGGCCCTCAGGACTCGCCTAATGCAACTCCATTAAGAGCCCCATCAAAACAAAGATTCTGCTCCTAATGACCGTAATCTCTTTCCTTCGTCAAACCAACACCAAATCTGGGCCCTAAATCACGGCATGATGAACGAGCGCAGGCCTCAGATACGGACGCACCGGAGGATCCAGTTTCCTCTCGCTTTAGCCCCAGGAGGAGCGACGCAAAGAGAGATAAACATCGTACTAACAGGATCGTTTACGCAATTACCGTGTGCTTCCTGTCAGTCAGGGTTCGGCCGGCTGCTGTGCTCAGAAATGACTCAACAATGCAATTTAGGCAAAGAACAATATGCATCTGACCAAAAAAGATCAGAGACTAATAAACCTCAGAAATAATAATGTCCTTCAAATACGGTATTTCAGGACAAATTCATCTGTTACTTGGTAAAACTGGGTCACATTTCACGCCGAACTTAAAGATCTTCCCGACAACCTGTCAAAATAAAAGTTCTATAAACTACAGAAATATTTTTGTACAATATAATAAAAAATAAATTATGCCAGAAAGTATCGCTATTATATACTTAAATGTACTTCTCAAAGTATTTATTTATTTTAGTAAGGAACATTATACAACAAAGACAGTATTTTAATTTCTTTAGTTCTTTAGTATCTGACAAACAGACAGTTAGACATAAATAAATAAAATACATTCTTGAGAATATATTATTTGAAGGTGTCATAATACAGAGTAATTACCTAATCAGGTATTAAGTAGTGGCTGTTGTACTTTCATGAAATAACAGGTAAGTTCTGGAGTACCCTGTTGTAATGATGTAGATGTAACAGCCAGCTACTGTTACACATATGTTACACACCGAGGTTGATGTCTGTGCACTTTGTGAATTTATAATTATGTTGCATAAAGCCTGCAACACATATGTGACAATCGTTTGGTTACATAAGTAGTTTGTAACGTATGTGTAACAGTAGCTGTCTGTTACATCTACATCATTACAAACTGTAAGTACAAACTGCTCCATACCTTAGTTACACAGTAAGTACATTTTATTCTGTAAAGTATCACAGATGCTTGTATATCTTGAGTTTAAGGGTATTTTTACTTGTGTACTCTGAATCATTTGGGGATGCCAAAGGGGTTTCTGTTGTGAAGCAGCAGAGGTTTGTTAGCTGAGTCGCCATTCGCGTTAATTACGAGAGGATCATGTTTTCCCACGATATCATGCTTTTTTTAATATTCATCAAGGAAAGCCGAGGCCTGGCTGTGTGATTGTTAGGACTGGTTTTTCTGGGGTTCTTGTGCGTTAGCAGCAGATAAACAGATCCTGGGACAGGTAATAAACAGGCTTTTAACAGTGGTGTGCGACGAACGCGCAGCCCGTTTCATTAGCAATAAATAATTTGGCCGCTTGGGTATGTGCATTCTCAATTACCCATTCTTTTTGTATTCCAAATTACAGATTCTTTCTGATGTTTCGTTAACAATATTAACGAGCTATGTAAACTAGCCATTGGCTTTTTTTAGCTCTGAGTGTTTTTAGTTTTTTTTTTAGATCTGAATGCATTTTTTTTGCAGAACAAAAAGGAAAGTCAAAGGTTCTTTTATGTGTTATGAAGGTGAGCAAATGTCTGGATCCGTTTCTTTCCTGCTGCTTGATCATTTGGTTTCATCTGGTCGTTCTGTAATTATGGGTACAGTTCACATCAAAAAAGGGAACAATAAAGGTGTAAAACATTATGGATTTTCTGGCATAGTAAATTTTCATGATCAAGTTACCTCCGTTTTATTTGAATTAAAATCATAAAAAATATTGCAAGCCATAAAAGGTCAATAACATGACAGGCAAATAATAATCACCTTGAATCTGTCAAGGGCTTTTTGATTAGTTGACAGAATTCTATGGATGTTAGCTTTTTAACTTTTTATTTTTAAATTTTAAGTAATATTTATACTCTGAATAAGGCAGATTGTATGTATACGTTTAATACAGAAAATCTTTACATTTTTGTTGATTATTTTGAACTAATTGAAATTTGTAAATCCTATTTGAAAAAGTAGATATCTAATTCAATTTAAGCAATTTAAGAATGCACAAAATGTGTATTACAGTATGTATTGTAAAATGTATGCATAAAATATCATTTTAAATACTAGTATTTACTCGTAAAATGTGGTGAAATAAAGAAATGCATGACAAACCCATTCACAACTCTGTAATTTTTCCTGTGACAGCATTTTCAAAATAGCCAAACTGTGGAAACTGTAGCTCTGGCAACACTGGTCCATTGTACCCTTATTAAACTGATAACCTTCCATGCTCAACAAGTTGGGGTCAAACCTTATCAAACAATTAAATTGCATTAAAAATTTGTATTATTTTTATTAGTATTTAATTTAATTTAAATTAATTGATTGTGAACAGTACTAATACACGCACACACACACATATGTATATATATATATATATATATATATTTAAGGTACGCAAAATGATAGAATGCTCCACTGATGAAGAGTACCATGGCAACAAGCTCTTTTTTTTTTTTTTTTTTGCTTTTTTTTTTTTTTTGGAAAAGCAACAAGGAAGTAGCACAGTTTTATTGGAAATTCTTGTAAATGCAATCAAATTTTTTATGCTATTTTTTCGTAGAAATAAGTCACTCATAAAACACAAGAGCTCCCAATCTGGAGTGGCTATTTTAGTTCTTGTGCTCTTATGTTGGTTGTGTTAGTTTTAGTCACTCGTGTCAGGGATTTACTGTGGTGTTTACTGTCCTAAACTGCCCTACTGGCAGCAAATGTCACGCATTCTGGTCTGAACGTTTGCAAGCCATGCATTACAGCTGCATGCATTCGGTCTAATCGACCTGCGATCCGCCCGACATCAGCAGGAGATTACGATGAGATTATTCAGTGATTACAGAGATGATCAGTGTCTGAATTAAAGCTGTAACGATGATATTAAGCAGCTTCTTCACTATTAGTGCTGGAATATCATTTTTACAGCCACAATGACTCACTGGGGGAATCAGTTCATATAAACTTAGATGGACATGAGCTCTGCATCAGCAGAAGGGCCGAGTGTAGCCTGTACATAAGTCAGGGACTAATTAAAATGTCCTTCCTCGTTAGTGCTGATTGGCCTGTGTGTGTTGGCCAGTCTGTGTCTCTGGCACAAGAGTACGCTGCCAAATTTAGACATGTGTGTCACTGGTCACGCGCCCATCAGATGGACCACAGCAAAACTGGGGCAGCCAAAAATCCCTTAAGAGCAGGAATCACTCTCTCTCTCACACACACACACATTCATGCAAACAAACAAGCACACGCATTCTCAGCGTCATCAAATTAAACTCTAAAAATGTATGTACTCACATTATTTCTTGGACATTTTAAGTGTGTGTGTGTATATATAGAAGGCGAATGTGAGTGTGTAC
The DNA here is from genome assembly GCA_032275025.1 of Enteromius treurensis. NCBI lineage: Eukaryota > Metazoa > Chordata > Actinopteri > Cypriniformes > Cyprinidae > Enteromius > Enteromius treurensis. The sequence goes on from JAUCMU010000052.1 coordinate 161,186, forward strand.
TTCTTAAGGATAGCAATTAATGGTGGCGTTTTCCAAAACCCAAATGAAATGGAAAGACGTCACAGAAAATAAGATTGGCAAGACAGACTCAGAGAGAACGAAATAAGGTATGAAGTGAGAAATTTGGACAGTTGGGATCTTTTACTCTGTCTAGCAGTGAAATCACACACACACACACACACTCATGTAGTGTCTCCATGTTTTCTGGGGTCTCTCTCTTCATAGGTGTAATGGTGTTTC
>JAUCMU010000052.1:169512-186022 GCA_032275025.1 Enteromius treurensis
GACACTGTATTGTATTTGTCACTGGCTGACAGTTCTATTTTTGAGTTCATATATATCCTTTTAAAAAGGAGAATTTTCTATTAGAAAATGTTGGACATTCTTGTAGAATTGCCACAAAATTAATTTGTTGTATTTTGTTAATTTTACAGAAAAATATTTATTTTATTATTTAATAAATGTTTTCATTGGTGATGCTAATCAACAATTTGTTGTCCCTTTCTTCCAAATGAGAATCGATAAGGGAATCGATAAAGAATCGAATCGTTAAGCAGAATCGAAAAAGGAATCGGAATCGTAAAAATCTTATCAATTCCCATCCCTAATTGTGTGTTCAGAATTACACACTCCCATAAAGCCCAGTACTGCTGCAGGGTGTTTACAAGGAGTTAGTGCTGTCAAATGATTAATCATGCTGAATCACATCCAAAATAAAAGTTTTGTTTACGTCATATATCTGCACTGTTTATGTATTATTTTTATATAAACACACACATTTATGTATTTAGATTATATTCTATATTACATATAAATATATTTTATATTTAAACATTTATTTTATAATTTCTTAAATATTGTGTTTGTATAATACATAATAAATATTCACAGTACACACTTATATATTATGTAAATTTGTTTTGAACACAATTAATCAGTAAGGAAGCAGTGTGATTGCATGATGTTATTTTTATATAATAGTTCAATAAACAAACTTATTAAAAACTTACATTTATAGCCATGGACTTTGTCTGGTTTTGCTCTGCAGAGAAGCCTCAGGAGAACAGCTGCTACATGTGACGCAGTTGGTGTGTATGCATAATTCAGTGTTTTTGAACGAATCAGTTGAATGAATGACTCATTTAATCCGCTCATTCAGGGTTATTTGATTCATTCCTAAATTAATCAGCTTGATGGTTTCCATGGCTCAGTGATTCGTTCATAAAGATGCTGAGTTAATTGGTGTTTTTGAACAAATCAATTAAATCAAATGTTCAATGATTCAATCATAAAGAGTCGATTCTTTCGTTGTCAAAAGAATCAGCGTTTTTTAATGACTCGGTTGAATGAATGGTTCAGTTAATTATGTATTTTCGTTGTTGAAATGATTCAATGACTCATTCAAAATCGTCAGTGGCGTCATTCCCGATTGAATCAGCTTTCTTGAACCAACCAGCTAAATCTATGAGTCAGTAAGCCACCAATCTAGAGAGTCGTTTTTCCGAATGACTTTTTTTTTTTTTTTTTTTACTAATTTAGATGAATGACTCAGTTGTTGACTCATAAACACTTTCACTTGTCACCACCTACAGGTGTAAGTATGTAATCACTGTAAAATCTCAACCACTAATGCACAGACTGACAGACCATCTGTCTGAACCCAACACAGACTGTCAACTCCAGCTTGACCAATCAGATTTTTGGACCAGAAGTAAATGTTATTTAAATTGAGTTGTGATCATTTTGTGTAGACGCCTGCCAGTGTTTGGGTTACTTTGGAAATGTATCAGGTTAGATGACAAGTAGCCTAACCCTATTTAAAATGCAATAAGTAGTGTAACTATTTCAGTTATTAAGCAGTTACAAAATGGTAATGTAACTGATTACTTTTTGATTATTTTTCTAAATTTCTATCCAGTTATTAATTTCTGTGATCTTGTAAAGCAGGCAGGTTAATCTTACACTAGAACTTAACACAGATTCCTGTCAGACCTTTAGATCATTCTGCGATTAAATACTGGTTTAAAATAATAACAATTGACCATAAATATTGAAACAGCTGCTGTGTGTGTGTGTTTTCCCTCAGTAACTCTAACAGATTGCAGTTACGTTTATTTTGTAATGAAATGACATAATTCTGTTACATGCAACCAGTTACTCCCCAACACATGGACACCTTTGTAAAGAATGTGAACAGAAACTCTTAAAACACTTCTGTGCACGTAGCATGCCGAGAATCTCTCGTCTGAGCGTGAGTCACGGCTAAGTTTGCTGGAAACTAGCAGGCGGCGGCGAGGTGGAATATACCATGAAGGTAACTTTGCAAACTTATGTCGAGCAGACATGAATATTTATAGAAAACTCCCAGTGGTTTATGTTGCGATAACAGGCCCTGACTGGTCGCGCCGTTGGTCCTGAGCACCAGATGAAAGGAAAAGGATCCGTCGTCTTTTCCCGGCCTCCGCTTCTCTCGCGCTCTGGGACACAATAGCTGAGCGGCTCTTCAATTAGTTTGCCATCTCAGACTGATGACTTGACAGGTCCAGCTAATTGTTAATCCAGCCATAAATGTTGCTCGGTGTAATTAATCACATAACAAAGCAGGAGTTTCCAACAATGGGATGTGTGTCTGAGCGAACCCAGTGGCCCTGAATGAAGGTGCGACCCCATTACAATAAACATCTCAAAGAGCCGCCCGCTCCGAACGGCAGGTTTAGCCAGTATTTAATCTTCATTTAGCGGCGATGTGTTAGCACTGACTGCGGATCGGTGTGTAAATACCACCGTGCGGCCCGCTGCGGCTGAATGTTAATCTGGAGCTCGCTGCAGAAAGCGCTCGGGGTCAAGCACCATTCATCATTATATGAAGAGGCATTCTGCCCGATTCACATGGCAGCTGGTGCCAGAGAAAAAAGGTATTCTTTGAAAGGCCGGAGCAAGAGGAGGGCTGTGTACGAACACAAGGTGTCACGTCAAGAGTGAGTTACGTGCCGGGCCGATGATGTCATCTTACCCTGACCTCCTCGCTCACAAGACCCCGGCGTTCCTGGGAAGGGCCAATCGCACACAAAGGAGCGGCTTATTGCACACTAATGCGTTTCACTGCCGTGACCCATAAATGCATTTTTTGTGCGCTCAAATTATGATTAATATGTGTTTTGTATCTGGTAGCTGGGGAGATGACGCGGGCAACAAGAGCTTGCCTTGTTCGGATGAAGAGATCCCCAGGCCATGAACGCTCAACGGGACAAATGCGATGATTTGGGAAAATGGACAGAGGCACGAGATTCCTTCTTTGGGTTTTTCTTTTTTTCTTTAATGTATGTGAATGGTTGGAATGGTTGAGTGTGTTTAACTGAGTTTACAGTATGAGGTATTAAACCACTGGAGGATGCTTAAGTGATTACATCACTAGTTCATGTCCATGAAACCCGGTTAACTATGTGGTAAAAAAAAAAAAAAAAAAATCTGTACAGGGTCAGTAATGAAGACTTATTTGTCATGGATGCATTAAACTGATCAAAAGAGAGAATAAAGGCATTTGCAATGTAACAAAAGTTTTCTATTTCAAATAAATGCTGTTCTTTTGAACTTTCTATTAATTTGTGAATCCTGAAAAGTTAAATGCATCACATTTCCTCCAGAATATTGTGCAGTACAATGTTGTTTTTTTGTTTTTTTTTAATATTGATAACAATAAGAAATATGCAAATCAGCATATGATTTCTGAAGATCATGTGACACTGACGACTGTAGTACTGATGCTGAAAATTCAGCTGAACATCATAGAAATCAATTACAGTTTAACAGATAATCACAGAGAAAACTGCGGTTTTACATTGTGATAATATTTCACAATTGTACTGTTCTTACTGTTTTTAACCAAATAAATGCAGCCTTGGTGAGCACTCACTTCTCACTTCACATGCCGTGTGTTGAACTGTCAATGAACTGTAGTTTAGCTCAGAAGAAATGATGACTTATTTATACATAGGTTAGGTATAGGTATAGGTATACATTGTAACAGTTTGTTTAAAGAGAATATTAATATATCTAGTAAATGTACAGCAGCAACACTGAACATTCCACACACACACAGTTAATGTAGTTAATGCCCCCTGGAGTTCTGGAAGTTCATGTCTCTTGTGTGGTTCTGGCAGGGCCTTGAGGTATCCGGGTGCAAGAGAGAGATTTTTTTTTGTCTGAAAGCATCCGTGTTTGAGACAAAAGCAATGAAACTCCCCTCCTTATCCACAAACCCACACACACACTCAACTGAGGTTGAACTCAGCGTCTTTATTGACTGAGCTTCTGTCTGATTCGGGCCTTGAGCACAGAGCGTGGTCTGTGTCTTTGTCATAAGCAGTAAATAACCAATTCATAAAGTCCTGCTAATATAAAACTGTCAATTATATTTAGTGATGTTGAGTTCCAAAAACTACACACTCATTTGAAATGCTTTATAATGTCCCAAATCAGCCAAGGCATGCTTTTATGAATCTTAAAATATGGCGTCAAATGACAGAGCGTTAACTCAAAATGAACTATTCTGATGTGAATCTGTAGAGAGTAAACTGTAGTAACTACTCACTGAATGTATAAAAATAACACACACAAAACCGTGCAGAGACACAGTCACAGTATATGTACGTGAGAACTCATAAATTCAGTCTTTAAGTGAAGCTATTACTGTAAATCTAATTTCAAAGAAAAACATAAAACAAGCATAAAGTACTACAAATAGGTTTTGAATATGTTTTTGAACTGAAAACCTCCAGGGCTACATTTGATAGCATAATTTATATTGTAAAATCTAAATCAAAATAATATTTTGCATTATTAGTTCTGGTATTATTATTGTTATAGTTTTCCTCTCTCTCTCCGTGATACATACTTTTGTGTCTTGTAACTTGTTTTTAAATAGTTTTCATAGGTTATTCTGTTGGTCTTAAAATTATTTTGTTAAACCCCTTCCAAAAAGACTCCTCCCACTGAGTTTTGACTCCTCCTACTGGACATAGACACCTCCCACTGCAGATCAATTCCATTTGTTGTGCATCTGCCCATCCCAGACAGACCCATCCCATTGTGTGTAGACCCCTCCCACTGCAGATAGATTCCTCTGTGCACAGGCCCCTCCCAGACCGACTCCTCCCATTAAGTAAACTCCTCCCACTGCAGATAGACTGCTCTGTGTTTGCATTGTGATTCTGGTGACCCAAATTACAGTGAGCATGCTAAAAACAGCTGAGAAGAGAAGCTCACTTTTTACGTGCATCTGGCAGCGTGTGCACAAAATCCAAACAATTTCCTGTTCAGAAATATTTGAGTTCACACAAACAGACCACAAGAGTTCCTGCTGGATTGGACCTGCCAAACATTAGCAGCCATTAATTACAACCAAGAAGAGCATTGCATTGTGGTTCACAGGTAATATTGGGATGCTAATTTTCAATATTAATTTCTCATGAAGTCATGGTTGTCTTTTTGTGACTTTTTATAAGGCATTTTTATATTTTATAAGGCATTATAAATGTTTGCATAAACTTTCAAACATCCTCAGAAAAGTGACACAAGTAATGAGATATTCATGAGGAAACTTTAAATGCAACATGCTTTAAATGCAGTTCTGTGATAATATAATTATTATTTTATTTCATTTTTTATTTTTTATTTATTTTATTTTATTTTTTTGCTGCACCATGAAATATTTTTTAGTAGTTTTTTTTGTGAAACAAGTATTAATATATTTATTAAGCATTTTTAAGATGTGGGTTAAAATATTGACATTTGTGATTAGTTTTGATCAATGAATCAGCTTGTGAACTTCTCAAATAAAAGTGATTCATGAGATATAAAGGAGAAAACTATAAATAAAACACCCTTCTGCCTTGCTTTAATTAGTATAATATTCTGCTGCTTAATGTACACTAAAAAAACAGACCCCTGATTTAGTTCAAGTAATAATAAATATATTAAGCATTTATAACTTGTGAGTTAAAAATGACTCACTATTTAGGTTTTGCATTAAAATGACCCTTTTTTTTCATGAATTTATAACTGCTTGTCAATTATTTATAATGCATTTGTAAGGGAGATATTAGTAATGTATTAACACCTTTATAAACCCTTTATAAAGCAGGATTAATAACAGCAGGGTTTATCATCACATTCAGCTCCGCTACAACTTAAAAAGGAAGACTATCAAACATGTCTGCAATATTGCATCACCTCATGAGAGACCCTCATAAAGCGATGTGTTCCTCAGGTGTCAGTGTTTATATCCGCCGCTCGGATGCTGAGGTAAACCTTGCTTTAAATTACCAACGCATCACCTGTGGCATCACTCAAGCAGCGCGCATCTTTATCCAGCGTGATGTTTTCATGTCACGCCGCGGCGCTCCGGGCATGGAGCTGTTGTAACCAGCTAAACCCAATCAAATCTTTTTGAAGTCGTCGTCGTCGACGCGTGAGACCGTCTAACCTTAATGCTAAATAATTAGCAGAGCGTGTGCCACAGTGGGGTTCTTACCGCGGGGCCAAACTTTCTTTCTGCGCTTTGATCATTATGTTAATTAAATCTGTCTGTCTTGACAGGTTGAGCGGGGTGAGGAGGCTGCGACAGGTAGGTGTCACGAACACGCCGAACACCTGGTGAGTTTGTGACTCATTAAACCGTCACTGATGACCCGAGAGAGAGAGACGGCCGAGCCTGTTGGATCAGAACGGGCCAGTGCGAGCTCGGCCTGCGGAGAGGAGAAGTCACGCCAACCGACCTACGTGTCAGTCATTCACGACAGCCGCCCGGGGGAGGAATTAACCGGTCCGCGCTGAGATGTGTCAGAGGACGACACACACTCACACCACACACACACACACACAATTGTTTCTGTGAATTTCTGTTTCTGTGAATTGTGGGGATAGTAGCATAAACAAGTACCTCTCTCTCTCTCTCTCACACACACACACTCTCTCACTCACAGTCTCTTTTGTACACACTCACACTAATACTCACTCACATACACGCATGTACTCGCTTACACAATCACTCACTCACACACACTCACTCACGTGTCAGGGCCGGCTGGCCAAGGTGAGCGCACTGAGTCGAGAATTTCAGAGGAGAAACCTTCCATTAAAGCTTTGCTTTTACACGTCAGACCTCACAAGAGAAAATGAGGAACAAACTCCAGACGCACCTCAGTGAATCCGCCTCTTTAAGGGGCCACAAGGGTCTGGATGTTGATGTTCTGGATGGTTTTCTGCCCTCTGGGGTCAGTAAATGACTGAATGGTGCTCTCCCCCACTCCTCTCCATCACTAAACGCTGGTAAATATGCTCCTTTGTTCAATTTAAAATGCTTTTTATGGCAGGGTTAAAGGAACAGTTCACCTCAAAAATGAAATACTGTCATTATTTGTCACCCTCATGACATTTCAAACCTGCATCAGTGTTATCATCAACAAAACAAGATCAAAACTAAAACTGAATGAAACATTAATAAAAGCAGCATAGAAATATTATTACAAAAACACAACAAAATGACTAAATATAACAAAACAAAGTAAAATAAAAACAGAAAATATAAAATAAGTTGTATATATATTTATTTATTTATTTATATAGTGGTATTGTCACAGTGTTGCAGTTCAAAGGTTTTTCAACTACTCATACACAAAATATTTCCCTGAGACACAATTTCTGAAAGCTGACACTCCAGAACACCAGAAGCAGAGAACATACCAGAAAATCTGCAAATGCTCAACCTTTTTTCAAAACAATACACAATTCTCTGTTACACACACAATCATTTTTTTTTTCTTTTTTCTTTTAAAACACAACCAATTAAAATGCCACACTTACCCATCAGTGCCTCACATTAACTCCTTACATGTCCAAACACGGTATTTTTCTCTTATCACCTCTCATGGCTTTAGAATATGCCAAACAATGTGTTTACATTTGGAGCAAATGTAATGGACTGTGAATACTGTATTCACTGCCGGTAATGCGTACAGAAATGCATATAGCAGCTCGTGAAAGAAGAGCTTTGGGTTTTGAATATATATATGTGAATGTGATATATCTAAAAACATAATTTTATGACAAATGTGTCTGCAATGTAAGACAAACTTTTGCTTTTAAGATGTGTTTGTGATATTTTGAATGCATTGCTTCATTTTGAAAGAGATAAAAGACGTTTTTGCGTATACTTTATGTGTGCAATTCTTAGATTTGTGTGTAAAGTTCTGAAAAAGAGAGGTTAGAAAACTTGTGTAAGCAGTTGAAACTTAGACACGGACTGAAAAGAAGCACATCTAAACATAGCAGTGACCAAAAAAAACATAAATAAGTCAAAGTAAATGTATTAAAAGCAAAACTTGTTCACATTTGAAATTCTCACATACACAAATGTCATATTTAACAAGCATTGAGCATCTTTGTATGTTTGTTCAAATGTTATTAGATATTAGAAACCCACTAATAGTTAATAAATATTTGCAACCTTAAAAAATGTCCACACCTGCAGTCAGCTGAAATACAGACAAGAAGGACTGAGATCTCAACACAGCACCAGAAAATCACAGAGAGACTCTAAAATCAGCATTAAAAGGTTGAAAAAGAAAAATAATGGGTTTCTAATGTGGACGAGCTGTTATTAATGTATTCTGTATTCTAATTTCTGACTTGTTTTTAATGAATGTAGAGTCAAACTCTTTTGTTTGTTGTGATAATGCAAAGTCTGTGAACAATCTACATTTGGTTATATTTATCTCTTTAAATAATGTCATTTGTGATTTTTTTTAAACAAATTTGCAGTACAGTTCATTTGCATGCATGCTTTAATCAAGCCCTGATTTAGGTGTGTGTGTGTGAAGATCTTATGGATCTAATTGTTTCATTGTAAGTGTGTTCAATGAAACAGCCCAAAAAATGATTAGAAAGTTAATAAAATCCACTTGTGAACTGTAGCTGGGACCCTGCGAAGGCCTGAAGCGACGACACGTTCATAACTGACCCCTCAAAAGCACTTCAACAAATCATAATATTTCTGCAGAGGATCTATTGTGGCTCAATCTGCTGCAGCACCTGATAAATTAATTATTTAAGGTCCTATTCAAATGTGTTATTAACATCTCACTGTAGTATTATTAAAATTTCACCGTGATATCATGTGACACTAGTATTTGATTTATATTTCTCTGTTCGGTGACTGTATCATTAATATTTCAGTGTAATCTGACCGCGGAGTGCTCTGAATATTCTCACTGCTCTTATTGTAGTGCTTAATGTGACGGCGCTCCTCTGCGCTGATGGATGTGGAGATTTGTGAAGTGGACTTCATCACACACACACACACACAAGTGGAAGCAAGTTTAAGAATAAGAACCATGCACCTGCGGAACATTAAACCACAGAAAAATTTTAAATATACAGTGTTAAACAAAAAACACCTTTGTGATTTTTTTTTTTTACACTAAATTTATTCAATAAATACATTATGTAATATTTAAATTCCAAGTGATTTAATAAAATCATTAACATGCCAGTTTGTTGACATGTAGGTGCAAAGTTACTTACTGTCAGCAGGATGCTTAAGGGGTACTATCAAAAGTATTTTTCTCCCAAATATTATAAAAATCTGGTGTCTGATTCCGGAATGCCTCGTCATTGACTGCTAAATGTACGGTGGCCGAGAGAGCTCAACGCGCTGCAAACTTCAGAAAACACATGCAAACAGAAAAAAACACATGCAAACTGCAAATTCTCACAATGCAACTAACAACAGAGAGGCGCTGTAGTTCTGGGGTATTTTATACAATTTATGGGAATCAGAGAGGCATTATCAATATACGGGAGACTCCTGGATCTTCTGGGAGACTTGGGATATCTGCCGTTAATGTTAACATTATGCCAAGCCGCCACAAATAGGATAATGCATGGGAAACGGCTTTGGGGTGTTAGTTGCAGTGCACTATGCAACAAGCTATTGCAAAGAAGCTAACGTTAAATAGAAAAGTAACGTTTTAATCGCTAAAATAGCATAATCAGCATTTTTGCCACAACTAATGTATTATCGAATCAGCATGAACTGCATTAAAGAGAATCGCTTTATTTAAAGTGAATAAAATTCCCTACTCACTGGAGTTCAACAACTACTAATGTACAGAGATGCAGTCACATACCTGACTTGCAGGTGTAGGTGAGATAAACTGGGATAGTAGGCAGTGTGCCAAACCACAGTGAGGAAGGGGAAGGGGAGCTCAACTATTTTAAATGCATTTTTTGCGCTCGCATTTCCACTTACACAATCATTTTTTAGGTATAAGTACGTGTATTTTTCACAATAGACAGTGCAATTTTTTTTCATTATGATTTTAGATAATAAAAACCCCCAACGGGGATTTACGCCCATGCTCTCAGATGGGTTTTTCAATTGTTGAGGTCCCACTGAAACATTTCCGTTGTGGTCCGTGCTACATGCAGTGCGTTTCTGTGTTTTCATTTTTTTGGAGAAAAAAAAGAAAACGTAAAAATGAAGCCTATTAAACACAAAAATACCTGTAGTTTTCAGCCACTTTCACAATCCAATCAACTCAACGATTTACATTAAGATCCGCCCTACTTTTTTTCTGCATATCTGGTTTCACTTGGAAATACATCACATTACAGTCAGGATAAACTGGGTTCAGGAAGCTGTTGCATGCTGACTTTTACTCTACTGACCATGACATGAGTTCTCAAAAGAGTCTTACGTTTTATGCAGTGATGCGCATTTCAGAATCCTCTTTGTTTTCTAAAATTCCACAATTCAAAATCTGCCAAACTCACCCATTTAAATAAGAGCGAGAGACAGAGAGAGAGAGTGTTTAAAAACCAAGCGCATGTCTTTAAAGTGCCTTTGATTTGCATCATTAACCGTTTTGGACACTGAACCTGACGTGAAGCCGAGTTGTGCGTTTGGACACGGATCCCATCTGGATGTGATTCTATGGGCCGGAAGTTAAAGATGTTTAGAAAATTGCAGCGATTATGCAGCTCAAACGCCATTGGCCGCTCAAATCCAAGAGCAGAACATCCTGCAGCCAAAGCGGCCCAATAAAAGCTGGCGAGAGTCAGGAATCTTTTCACTGAGCACATGGTCCTCTTTAAATTGGAGGCATTTTATTATTATGGAAATAGAGCTGCTTTGCTGTATAATTTAGCTTTGAACTGTGTTTTTTAGCTTTGCAACTTTGATGAAGTTACAGGCCTGAGATATTGTGACCAGACAATACAGTATATTTGAACGGGGGTTTCTCCAAGTGCTTATATACACATTTGGATTTATGGATATTTTCTTGGCAGACTCTCTCTAAAAAAAAATGCATTCACACAGTCTCTTTTCCAACCCCTAGTGAGCTGCTTTACTGCATCTTCAGAAAGAACTGGTCTGGAACACAATACATGGGCAGCAATTAAATATAACGCATTTCTAAAATGTTATTTTTATTTAAACTAATTCCGTTTTTATATGAGTATTTGGTAAATCTTTAATGCGCAGCTGAATTTTCAGCATCATTAATCTTTACTGTCTTTACTGCCACTTTTAATCAATTTAATGCATCCTTGATGAATAGAAATATGATTTACTTTTATACAAATAATCATTTAATAATGTATTTATAGAAAAAAAAATGTATCCAACCATTATTTATTTATATTAATGTTTTCTAATGCTGCATGACAAACCCTTAAAATAAACAAAACACACACACACACACATACATAGTTGTATACATAAAAAAAAAAAAAAAGATTTATAAATAAATGTATCCTTATGCAACGCATTCTGGAACTGCCTTCTTTGTGAAGGACACATGAATGCAAAAAGAGGTATATCTTCATGACCCTGACTACATTTGTAATCTTACTCAGTGATAGTTTGGGTTTGACAGAAGGTACACTAGTGTTTGTCAGTTTGCTAATATGCAGAGATGTTTCTTAATAACAGACTCGTAACCACCGGCTATTGTTAGAAGGAAGCTCACCCTTCCTTATTATTTACAGGAGACAGTCAAACAGACTGTGATGGCTCTTCCTGTTTGCTTGAACTCGTTCGGATGTGTTTGGCAGCCTGTTTGAACGCGAGCTTACACTGCGGCGCTAATCTGCTGGACGGGAAACTTTCTCAACCCACTCAGAGACGAGTCGATTATCTCTAGAGACGCAGAGATGATAAAAAGATATTTCTCCGCCACGCTACAGACGGCTCGGACGCGGACGCATTCAAAGGCCCGAGGCAGAGCCGCTTCATCGCTCGCCAGATCCTCGACAGAATCACGCTTAATGAAAGCTTCAGCTCAAGCTCTCCAAGCCCAGATTCCAGACGTTTAACCCTCGGCCTTCAAACCAAGCGGTGGCAAACGCTTCGAAAAAATCAGAAGAAATTAATTTCCTCTCTGGAGGAGAGGACATTCCAGTCTTAAGGCCTTCCTGTCATCTGTGGGCCATGAGCCTCTGACCAGCGTCCAGCGGCCCACAGGTGAATCTGATTACACACACACACACACACACACACAGCACTTACAGTTACATTCAGAAGTGGCTTTTATCCAAAAGAGACTCACAAATCATGACAATAATAATACTTCACACATGAGTAGATGAATACTTCACCCGTGATCTCTGACCTGCATATTATTGTGAAGTAGAATATTTCCCATGATGCACTTCACAGCAGGTCAAGACACTCAGTATCTCTATTTACAGACAGCAAGGAATGTTATTTTAAAGTGAATGAGCTAACTATGCTTTACAGATCGCAATTAAATGCTAGTTTTTTTCCTACTTAAAAAAAGTAATATTTACACTCATACTAGTAGACGCACACACAATGTCTGCTTGGCCTTGCAAATAAACTCACACACACAGAAAACATAAATGTATTTTTTCTTTTTTCTTTTTTTTTTTTACACACAAAAGTTGTAAGAATGATCATGCTGCTCTTTTCTATCCAGACAAATGTAAAAATATGACTGATGCAAGACTGAAACTGTGTTTACTTCAGAAAGCGACCCTTCATGTTAACCAGAGATCTCTAATCACCGAACAAAACACTTGACTTTAAACCACACAAAAATGTTTCACACAAATACATAAATCACTGCTTTTAGAGGGTCGTAAACGGTTTGGAGGGGAAGAAGAATTGGCCAAGAATCAGAGAGAAGATTCGACCTAGAGCTGAGGTCAGGATCTCTAAGCTCAGAGAAGTGCACACACACACACACACACACAAACACAGACACACACAGTTTAAATGTCAACAACCACATTCCTAATTGAGATGAACTTAAAAACACAACAACTACATGCCAGAAGAAACAAAGCAGAGAGAGAAGAGAATGGGCGTTTACGAAGGATGAACATCAGGTTTCTCTCACCTACAGCAAGATAAACCCATACTGCTATCATCATCTGTTCAATCACAGATCACTGTTTATACCTGCTTCGTGCATGACCGGATGGATGTGTAGGAGAATATCTGTGACTGAAAATATCATTGTGTCGAGTGTGCAAAATAAAAGTTGCTTAAATATCATAGAAATCTCAGCATGCATGTAATTTTATTGCTCCGCTTTGCATGGCCAGAGCTGAAGGAGTCTCTCCTGTAGATGATTTGCTCAGGATAGATCTGCTGTCTGCACCTCGGCCGCCTGCATTTACATCATCATCAGGATCAATGAAATAAAGACAGTTCAGATACACAACAATAGACAGAGAGAGAAACGCAGCGGGAGGAATCACTTAACATTCCCACATCAACTGTTTCCTGTTCACAACATTTCTACTTCCCCCTCCTTTATTTACAGTACGACTTCAATTCCCAAGCTCCACTGTTTACCTCAAATAATAACATGGAACTATTAATCACAAACCCTCGCTTTTCACGGCATTTTCCTGTAAACTTCAGCTCTGCAAGAACAAACAAAACACGTCGGGTTACCATAGAGTCAAGAACGGGCTTGAAGTCACTCATTTGTTGAAACAGTAAAAAAAAAAAAAAGAGAGAGATGGAGTGGATGTGATGCCAGAGACCAAAACATAACACACAATAAAAAGTACAATTACAAATTGAAATAAATGAATAAACAGGCTCCACAGCGGCACCTTTAACCTGTCTTGAACCTGGAGCCAGTGGGGTAAAAGGTCATTGCTCACCGTAATGTCCTCATCTGATTCTCTAAACAACAACTCAATATGACCAGAAAATAAAAATAAAAACACTAGCTCACTGCCTTTCACATCTACACTGATGGACTACTTTTATGTATTTTTTTATTGTGCTACTCAGTGACTTTCACATATTTGTACAAATATCATGGTTGCACTTTTTTTTTTTTTTTTTTTTTTTACATTGCAATGTAAATACATTTTGATAGATATAAGCTCACATTTTTGAGGAGAAAAGTCAAATGTAAGGAAAAAAAAAATGTATTTATTTATTTATTTTATTATCTTGTTTGTTTATTTGTTTTTCCAGTTGTGGAAAAAAAAAAACTGAATTGTGATATGTATACTCAGAATTCAGATGAAAAAAGTCCAGATTTATTTATGGAAAAACTCCCCCATGTATATATATATTTTTTTTTTATATATATATATATTATATGTTTTATTATTATTTATTTATTTTCAATACATTTAAACAATAAAATACATATAATCTATAAAAAAAAAAAAAAAATTCAAATGGATCAAAAAGTATCAAATTACTTTAAATGTTAAAATAAATTATCAAAGCTATAATAAAAAAATAAACTATACATTTTTGTTTAATTGAACATATTTTATCAGTTGCCCATTTGTATGAATTTGTATGCATGACCTACACCTAGCCCCGCCCCTAAACTTACCCTTCATCGGGGTTTAGACAAATCATACAAAATCGTGAGTTTGTACAAATTTGTATGGATTAGCACAATTCTGCCACCTCGTACGAATACGAACAAAATTGTCGTGAGACTGTGTTGGATTTTACCCATGACATTAGTTTTATTAGTCCAAACCCATATATAGGTTTAAAGGTTGGTTCAGTTGTCTTAAATTATGTTTTCTTGATTAAACCCAACTATTTTATGTGTTATCAGATTTAGTGTATTAGAGGAGAGCATGCATTAAGCCTACTTGTAAAAAAAAACCGCAAAACCCATAGTGCTTGTGTGTGTTAGTGGTCGCTCGGGAGTTGATCTGGACTTTGATCTGCAATTACAAGAACCTTTAGACGGAGGTCACTGCTGCAAAAAGTTCACATACTTTTTCCACCTGTGTGTGAATGTTTACACGGTGTGTTCATTAGTTTACGTAGCCTTGTGTGGCTCAGCCGAAGATCAGATTGTATTTTACGAGCAATTAATGCCAGAATCAAGAGGGTGCACATACTTTTTCCCCGCGATTGCATCCGAACATGAAAGGCGAGGACGATCACTAACAGTGCTGCAGTCGGTACGATGAGATACATTCATGTTTACTTCATAACATCAGTGTGAAACACAAGCGCTTCAGTTCATCAAAACACATGAGACAAGCACTTGATCACGTGATGAATCGCTGGAGGCGGCGCAGATCGCATGTTTGATCGCGTCCACCTGCGCTCTTCTCACCGGCGGGCCGCTTTCCTCTCTGAACTCCTGCTTTACTGCCGTTTGTGTAATGGATGACAGCAGAGATGAATACAATCGTATTATTAATGCAAGACTGACAGATAGTGACGTGAGTTATGGCTGCCTTTAGTTCAGAGTCGCCGTTTCATGAGGCCTTTCACTAAAAGCCATACATAAATGTCATTCGCCAGTGACTATAAACTATTACACAGGCAATTGGTTAGAAGATTTCCTCTGTTATCTATCACGGTTATTTACTCGCGTTTCTTTGTGGGAGCAGACGGACGGAGCGGCGATCCGCTTCTTTATGAGCCGCGTTGTATTTCGCAGGTGTTTGAGTCTTTGTGAACGAGGGGTATTTGAGGAGACGCACCTAAAAGCTCTATTACTATGATAATGGAGCGGAGGGAGGGAGGAGGCCTCGGGCTAAATGTAGAGCTGCAGCTTTGCTCAGAAACGGCTTATTTAAATATCAAACCTGCGCTAACCCGTGACACAGGTACTGATGAGCAGAGGAGACGTTCAGCAGGCACTTACTGCTCTTAGAACAATAAAGCCATGAACACTGACCCAAATACAATCACTACTGTAGCTCTCACTCGCTACTACGGTTCAAGGTAAGTGCTTGCAATCAATGTATTTTAGCTACATTTGAATACATATAGTTGACTAATTATAGTTGGCTAAAATAAATTATTTGAAGCCACTTACCTTAAAAAAGAAATAAATAACTAAAAAAGTAGCATAGAGGCAACAAATTTAGGACATAAACAGTGTTGTGAAATAACTGTAAATGTCTAAAATGTCCGGTTTTCTTGTTGTGATTATAACATTTTTTAAAACGCTTACAGCATTCTACTAACTTTATTAACCTAATAGGCTGGTTACTCTAAATTCTTATTCAGGACCATTCACTGTGGCTTGGCTGGCCTTATTTTAGCTAGTTTTATTTTCCCCGAAACTTACTAACCACGCATACTATTTTTTTATTAAAAAATGCAAACATGTACATCCATCCTGGTCACATATTATTGTAACTGCTGTATATAAAACAATGATGTGTTGGTCAATAGTATGTCATAAGTAGTTGAAATAATCACAAATATCAGAGCATGTCCAAACATCTCAGGGACCCCAAAATCACCTCAGAC
>JAUCMU010000052.1:186122-193622 GCA_032275025.1 Enteromius treurensis
TTGTTTACCTCTTTAGGACTAATTGCTGCTGTTTTTCCCCACCTGTAAGTCACTTTGGATAAAAGCGTCTGCTAAATTAATAAATGTAAATGTAAATGTACTGCTTGTAACACCGTTCTGGCCAGTTCGAGTTTGGTTCTAGGACCTGATGTCCCTCGTAGACGGCTCTCCGTGGGACATACCGATCAGGAGGGATCTTCTCTCACGCCCGGAGTTGTGGAGGTTAAGAGCGTGGCCTCTGAGGGGGAAAAACACTTAGCTGCAGGTCTGTTAACCGAGGTTGTAGACACCCTTCTCCAATCCAGAGCTCCATGTACGAGGAAGCTATATGGCCTCTATGGAAGTTGTTCACTTCATGGTGTAGAGAAAAGACAGCAGGATCCAGTTAACTGCCCGGTAGCTGGAATTCTTGCAGTCTTGCTTCTCTACTGGGGTCATCCACTCCACCTTGAAGGTTTATGTGGCGGCATTATCGGCCTACCACTCCTCTCTTGGTGGACATACAGTTGGTTAAGGATCCCTGGTCATATGCTTCCTCCGCGGTGCGCTGCGGTTAAGGCCGCCAATACGCTCCCGAGTGCCTACTTGGGACCTGGCTGTGGTGACACCTCAGCCGGTGATACTGCAAGCCTTTAACCCACCTCCATTCAGGGAGCCTGGTCAGAAGAAGTTAAATTGTATGTGTCCAGTGCAAGCACTGGACACGTACATCCACAGAGCTGCCCTGTGGAGAAAGTCATATCAGTTACTGGTATGCTTTGGTCCTCCCAAGAAGGGGCTACCAGCAACAAAACAGACTTTAAGCCGTTGGATAGTGGATGCCATCAACTTAACATAATTCTGAAGTAAATATTC
Organism: Enteromius treurensis; assembly: GCA_032275025.1. Lineage (NCBI taxonomy): Eukaryota > Metazoa > Chordata > Actinopteri > Cypriniformes > Cyprinidae > Enteromius > Enteromius treurensis. The sequence continues at coordinate 186,978 of JAUCMU010000052.1, forward strand.
TAACCTAATAGGCTGATTACTCTAAATTCCTATTCAGGACCATTCACCATGGCTTGGATGGCTTTATTTTAGAAAGTTTTATTTTCCCAAAACGTAGTAACCATGCAAATTTTTTTCAAAAGAATGCGCACATGAACATTCATCCAGGTCAAATATTATTTTAGCACAGTTTCTGCTGTATACAAAAACAATTATGTGTTGGTCAATAGTAAGTTATAAGTAGTTGAAATAATCACAAATATCAGAGCATGTCCAAACATCTCAGGGACCCCAAAATCACCTCAGACCCCAGAGGGTTAATAAAACTAATTTCAAACGTTTCTTTATTCAAATGTTTCATATTCTAAGAACTTAAAAGTTGTCTTGTGATTATAACGTTCTTTTAGCCACAGAATGATTTTCTCAACATTAAGAGAACTTAATAAAGTGTAAATAACATCATAAAGACGTTTTAAGAATGTTGATCGCAGAACATATTCTCTCAACATTATAACATCTGTCAACAAAGTTATAAAAACATTCTGTAACACTTTATTTTAAGGTGTCCTAAAACAGAGCAGTTACCTAGTTAGGTACTTAGTAGTAGCTGTTGTACTAACATGAAGGAAGATGTATGTAAGTTATGGAAAAGTTTCTACTTACAGGTTTTTTTATTTATTATGTAGTTGTAACAGGCTGCTGTTACAAATTTGTTACAGACCGACAAACTTGATACCCTTTATTCTAAGCAGCTTATGTCTGTGTACTTGAATTTATAATTCCGTTTTAAAATTGTCTAAACAATAGCGTTTATGTAAAATGCAGTGGTCTGCTAGCGATCGATACTGGACACAGAGATCATGTGTGAGCACTCATGTCATCTTTTACACACACGGTATAAACTAATACCACATCAAACACGGCAGCGCTGCGCCTCAGGACATCAGATCTGCGCTGCACATTAATGCCAAACATAAAAACAGCAGAAAATCAATCCTACACAGCTGCCGTGTTTCAGAAGCAGTTTTAGCACTGCATTGAAACTCTCAGCCGATATCTGGACAGTAGTCTGAATACGATCTGGTCATTTAATGAGCTGTTTTAATTGGAATACTAATTGATATTTAAGCACATGGGAGTGTGTATCGTCATGTAACTGATTTATGACATGATTCTGAATCCCTGCTGGTCTCCGCCCACTGCTGCGGTCATGTGATCATTTCAGGTGGGTTCCCACACCTGTTCAGTTCAAACTGTGCGCTAGAAATATTGAAAGATCCAGGATGCCCACGGTCTTGAAAAACTTGAGGAAAACTAATTGTGGTGATTTGTTGTCCTGGAAAGGCCATGCAAATAATAATAAGCTACAAATACAAATTTCAAAACGTTTTCTTAAATTCTAATCCTTAAATCTGTGAAATCTAACATTTAAAAAAATAATAGACCTCAGAACATGTGAGATGTTTTTTTGGAGGCTTGTGAAGATCTGCTGAGGAACAGTGAAAGTAAAGCTCTTCAAAAGATCCTGATGATCAGATTGATTTTCATAGAAAATGATTATTGGAGAATCAGGTAAAGCTGAGCTGCTTCAGTTTGGAAATAGCACTAGCTATTCTGCCGTTTACTTGATAAAAAACAGTCAAGATTTAACAGCAGAACACGAGAAGCGTTTCTACAATTACACTAAAAGAGCTTTTACTGGATAAAACATGAGGAGAGTGAAACAGGAAAGCTAATCATGTTTATCAAATATAATGCTTCCCAGGGTTAAGCATTATTCAGTAAATCATATATGGATGTTGTTGTGAGTGATCAGTAAATGATCTTCTGTACACCTGCAGAACCAAAGCCTGCTCTCCGTCTCTCGTGTCGTGTTACAGACCTCGAGCTGGAATAGCCAAGCACTTCCCCAGAGTGTGTGTGTGTGTGTGTGTGATATAAGGGCTGTAAGCGTATACCTGCTCCATCTGTATTGGCAGAACACATCAAGCTAAAGCAGCATTGATTCCAGTTCATTATGTGTATAGCAAAACCAATTTAGCTGAAGAGGCTGCGCTCTCGTACGCTCCTCACCGACCCAAGCGCAAGCATCCTGATCCCTGATTACTGCACCTGACCTCCACGCTCCCTCAGAAGGGAACACGGCGTCTTGCAGTGAGTGAGATCTGGGCATGTTTCCACTCTGAGATCTGATGTCGGGAGCGCATTATAACAGCTGCTGCGGCTCATTACGTATGCACTGATTAGTTGCATTATAACTTCATAACATGTAAACATGTGTTTGGTACAGAACGAGGTGACGTTTTAGTATTAGGAGCGTGTTAGCGCTCTCCATCAAGTGCACTTCAAATAAACAGCGCCTGAAGGTTCAGCATTAGCGTGTGTTGACTTTAGGGAGTCGCAGGAAGAAGTTTCACCATTTGCTGGGGTTTCCTGTACGTGTCAACAGCCACGGTGAGCTTTCGAGGACAGAAACAAACAAACACACATCAGTTCAGATGACCACTGGCAGACCACCGGGGCAAGTTGTCACAAAGCCTGCCTGCTTGTTTTACTTACTGCAATGTTTAAATCTAGTTCCAAGTGTCTTAATTTATTACTTCTCAATAAACATTTCCATTTAATAAGTTCTTTCCTAATTATGTTACTGAAAGGTTTGTTGACAATCATGCCTTTTATATAGCCCACATCGTATTTTCTCAAACGAGTGTAGTAGGTTCCCAATGTGTCAACTAATGTGACAACATGCCCCGTTGTTCTATCAAACATCACTTTCACTTTAATATTAGTGTAAATGTTCAATAACTTTTTAAAAGTTTACCAATACAGAAAATAATCTTATAGAGCAATTACAGTGTGACAACATGCCCCGCTGTTCATCAAACATTTTATTTCCCGCTCATTACATTTTGTAGTCAATGGAAAATCATGATATGGAGAAATCACAGTGTGACAACATGCCCCAGTCTGCCCTACTGAGCTTAATGAGTGTAAATATGTTTTTCTTTTTACTCTCCGGCCTTGGTATTATTACATGAGAAACGCAGTAGCAGGTGAATTGAGGACTGAGAGTTTTTAATAACAATACTTTTAATCCTCTACTATGATAATGACTTTTAATATTTGCTTTCCAGAAAGACACAAAGAGGTTTTGCTTGTTTGGTTTTATTGTGACAGTGTGTGTTCACTAAGCAGGTCCAGAATGAGCAGGTTTATTTGTTAATCCAACAAACATTCCCTGTTTCATATTGTTCTCGTCGGGCACTCTGTGGCAAACGCAGTTTATTTTGATTTGCCCAATTTTGCTTTTGCGTATTTATGGATTTACTAAGTGGAAACTCACAGGCACGGAAAACACAATTAGAGGAATATTTGTGCTCAAATATTGGTCTTGTATTGGCTCTCATTCCAGCAAAGTAATTATTGAATTTGTGGGGATCAAACAGGGCAGCGCGGGCAGGTAAATACTGTCGGCCAGCGGCGGAGAACAGGAGCAAATCAAAGCCTTCCTGAGTCTGAGAGAGTTTATTATGAGAGCGCAGACCTCCAGCTCATTTGAAAGAGAATAAAGGAGAGCAAATGCAGGCTGTGCTAATGATAAGAAAGGTTACACACGTCCAGTTCATATATTTGCTTATGATGAACTCTCAGAGCAGCAGCGCTCAAACAAACAGCCCTGAGAGACTGAAGAGTCTGTGTTTGTTTATGTGTGATTCTTCATCGCGTCCTTACTCTCAGAATCATCTGACCTGAGCTGTGAACCGTCCAGAGGATCCGGATCATGACAGAAGAGAGACGTGGACACAGAGAGGTCCCTGACATCGGGTCATAAATTAGCTATTTTGAAAGAAATGAATACTTTAAGCAAATAAATGTTGTTCTTTTAAACTTTCTATTCATCTGTAAATCCTAAAAAAGTCAAATGAATCATGGTTTGCACAGAAAAAAATTGGACAGCAAAATGCAGAAATGTTTGTTGAATCAGTACATTAGAATGATTTCTGAAGGATCATGTGACACTGAAGACTGGCAGATTTGATCACAGCAATCAATTACATTTTATCAGACACTCAAATAGAAAATAGACATTTGGATCTAATATTCAACATTATTGTTGTTTGTACTTGTACTGTTTTTGTTTTTTTGGGTTTTTTTTATCAATTAAATGCAGAATAGGTGAGATGTTTTTTTAAAGACAAAGCACTGCATCCAAAATATCACAAACACCTCTCAAAAGCAAACATTTGCAAACACCATAATATTACTTCCTGTTAGATTTATGTGTGTAACAGAGAGAACTGTGCTGTGTTTTGTTTATGAGGCTCAAAGGCTGAGAATGAGTGTGTGGGTTTTGTAGCTGTGGTGTGTTCCTGCTGTTTGAGAGTCTGCTTTTAGAAACCGTGTGACAAGGAAATACTTCTACTGTATGATTTTAAGTCACAGCAAGATTCAAGCTTTTTTTTAACAAAACATGATCACTTTTAATAAATCATAAAAATAAATGTGCTTTAATTATCTTTTCTTTTTTTCTATTTGTTGCATATCACAGTCTTTCAAAATATAACTCTGTCTTGTAAGTGAAACAAGACTGTGACAGACAGCGGCCTGGTGTGTTCCTGTAGAAGTCTGTGGTGGTGGATGAGCGCTTCATTCAGACGTTCTGCTGGATCTGAAGCTCTGTGTGCTTCTAACATAGACGACTGCTGCACCCTACAGTTAGAAGACAGATCACCACCAAACACACTCACACGCCATTCTAACTGTCCCTGAAACTGACCACAGAACCACCACCGACCAATTCATCACCGATCAAATCACAGATACACTAAAGCCCATGACATTCAACAATAACCATCACAAACACCAATCATTTTCACATTTTCAGTATTTAATACAGGGATGTTTCATGCACAAAAAGAGACAACAGTCATGAAGAACCTGAAGCGTTAAAAATGCTGCTGTACAGAGCTGGAAATGAAGCTTTTAAAAATGAGCTAAATGTAAATATTTTTAGTCATGCTGTGCTTTGAAATGTCTCTTTTGAGTGAAATGTGTGTATGCATGTTTGTGTGTGGGTAAATAGTAAAACAATTTTAAAAAAGCAAATAATGTTCATCTGAAAGTGGAGAGAAAACTGTAAGGGTTAGGGATAGAAAATATCACTTGGTCAGAATAATAATAATAGAAGTCTATGTAAGCCCCTACAATTCACAGAAACAAATGTGCGTGCAGGTTGATGTGGTTTATGAGGACATTTGTATAATGACAATATGTATGTGTTTTATGAGGAGATTTTCAGTGTCCCCGTAATTCAAAAGACTTAAAAAAACATACTAAATGGTGTTTTGTTTTTTTGTTTTTTTTCAGTGTAGGACAATACCACATACAGTCTGTACAGTAGAAACACCATAACACCTCTGAAGAGACCCCATAAACGAACAAAAACTAACATACTGTATACTGTATGTGTGTGTGTGTGTGTGTGTGTGTGTGAGAGAGATTTGTTTTGTCAGTGAATCATTTGGTTCACACACATTGAATGATTCATTCGTGAAACTATCAGAATCAAAGTGATTCTGATCCAGTAAACACTGAAAATTACACATCATCATCATCATCATCATCTGTCAAAACACGTGAGAACCCTGTCTCGGTCAGAGACCGTCAGATGTGGTTTGATTGACTCTGACCCTGACATATGGACACCCGGACACCTCATGGGTACAGAAAACCCCCAACAAGATCACAGAAACAGAGAGGGAGAGAAAGCCGCTGATGCCAAAACACTCTTCCTCACTAATTAACACTTCTGTGATATAGTTTCTTCTTTATTCACAGCGAGGGGTTAATGCGGGATGTCGGAGGTGAAAGCTTCTGTGGTGTTGTGTTGATCTGATCTGTATTTACCTGCTTAATCTGAGCATACATGTGCTCTGATCATCTTTATAAGTGACCGTCCATCAAGAGCACTGAACACTCCGCTGTCTTTCATTGGTCAGTCAAACATTTAGTCCCCCCCCAAACTCACCTGATTGGATGTGTAAGAAGTTGAAATGTGACATGTTGACAGTTGACAGACTGATGTGCAGAGACAGTGAAGAATACATCATCTGATTATAAGTATGAGCTCTTCATGCTGCTTTTCGTTAATAAATAAAGAAAATAAAAAAAGATGATTCTGATTTGAATGTTGCTTTCTGATCAGTAACACCTTGTAGATGGTTCTAAACATTTATGAACATGCTGTGACTGAAAGAATGAGATTTTAAACACCAAAATACTATCTGATACTATCTGAATTCTGATTGGACGAGCTGGATGACAACGTTGTAATGCTGATGACACACTGATGCTGTGTTACTTGGCAACCACAAACTGCTACAGTTACACACATGACTTATATAGCTTTGAATTATGATTACTATTAGGAATAACTGTTACTTATTTAAACATCTGTGCTCATTTTAAATAAGAGACCGTGTAAAAAATATAAACGAACACTTTATTGTACAAGAAAATAGTATTAGAAGTCTTTCTGCTTTGGAATGTCAAGTTTTATTCACAAACACTTGCAAATTCATTGGAACTGTTTGTGACAATTTACTAGCAATCTCTGTGTGGAAATGTCTACACCAGATTTTTTTGGCATAATATAATAGCTTTGTT
>JAUCMU010000052.1:202683-219972 GCA_032275025.1 Enteromius treurensis
ACCCAAAAACACAGAGGTATATAAAGGCAACAAACTCAGGAACTAAAGTGCAGACAGGTGTACAAAACAGGTGATGACACTGAGCTAAATGAGGGAGAAACCAAAAGGACACAGACACCTGGGGGGAGACAAGACTAAACAGGAACAGAACGTTACAATCACCTTCGGAAAAAAATGAAGTTTTTTTTTTCAACATTTACTCTCATCAAGCCCTGTGCAAAGCATGATGGGAAGGGAAAATCCACTTCCTAGATACACAAGTAAAAGCATGTATGTGCTCTCAACTGTAAAGCATGGTGTTGGATTAACTTTATTTACTTTAGTAAATTGAACAAGCATCAAATGTTGTTGAGTTGAACCAAAACATAACCTTTTAAGTCGGTCTGACACAGTGCAATTGTTTAAATGGGAAACCTAAATTAAACTTAAAGTAAATAGTGCTGTAGAATAATTTTTTGACTGCACTCAAACATAAATGCAATTATTAAGAAAAGGTCTTAGGGGGTTTGCTGGTCTTATCTGGTTTAAGCTGGTCTTCCTACATGACCAGAGATGTGCACAAAGCCATTGAAAAACCCTCCAAACCTGCCCAGACCAACCGAGACCAACAAACCGGCTTACATTTTACATTTACATTTATTCATTTAGCAGACGCTTTTGTCCAAAGCGACTTACATGTGGGGCTTGTGGAAGACAGAATGTGTTGCATTTTGTTGGCTTGTTTTGTTTTTTTCTGTTTCTACTAGAAAAACAAATAAAGTTTTCCTTCAAAACATGTATTTTTGAAAGTGTTCAGCCAGCCATTCATTTGATCCGAAAGCACATTTCAATGCAAGCATGGCGGAGTGTGTGTGTGTGTGTGTGTGTCTGGTCCAGCACTCAGCTTTGAGTCTGCGGCTCTGAGCCGACCAGCCATGACTGCTTTTAACCTCATCTGCTCTCACATCCTCCTGCCTCTCCATCTTTCTGTCCCTCACAGAAGCACTTAACCAGCGACATTTCCTGGAGCTGCTTAATCCTCTTTCAAAGAACTCTAACTAAGTTCAGGAAAGTGTGAATTACTGAAACAGCCCATTTCCAGGGACGCTCCGCAGGAAGGGTTTGGAGTCATTAGAAACAGAGAGTCAGAAATGGCACGTTAATTCTATAGATGCGTGTAAGAGGAGCAGACGACTCCAGCACGTCAGTAATGAATGTATGTGCTATTAGAGGCTACAGAAGGTGACTAACGCTCGCTCTTCAAACTTTCTGCCAGGCATCGAACAGAAATGAGAAACACATTATCGTTCCATTAATTGATTTATGCTCTTTTAAAATGGAGGTCTCATAGAGATGCAGGAATTAGAGGCACTCTTGGGCCAATTAGAGCAGCAGCGGTTTCTTCCCGCAGCTCTTCTGTGCATCTCAATCATGGCCAATGCCCACAGGTGAAATGCCAAATCTGAAACACTCAGAGCAGCTCCTGCATCCTAAAACCGTGCTTCCAGACCAGAGAAACTCCAAAGAGAGTCGGACTCAACACAGGAACGCCACCTATACATCTATACTATACGTTTATCCATATATTTATTTTTCTATCTGTCTATCTATCTATTTATCCATTGTTCATCTGTCCATACATCAATCTATCTATCTATCCATCTATTGTTCTATCTATCTATATATCTATATTGTACAACCTGTCATTCATCTGTCTATCTCTCCATCTATTTATCCATCCATCCACCCATTTATCTATCTGTCTATCCATCCGTCTGTCTGTCCCCTCTCTCTCTCTCTTGTCGAGTGTTCAGAGAGTCTGGACAGATGGACAGCAGGTCTAGACACCTGTCGTTTGTTTCTCTGTCTGTGTGGAAGTGAGAGATGTTTCTCAGCGCTGAGATCTCTTCAAACAGTCAGACTGAACAGTCAATGAGATGCAAAATCATGCCTGAGCTTCTCTTTGAAATAATGGATTCCAATGCAAATCCAATGACCTTTAATTATTGTATAATTCTGTCAATGATCATAACCTGAAGCAACCATGACTAAATTTTACAATTAGCCTGTTTAACCTGCTGTATGAGTTTGACCTTTAGATGAGCACTGGCTGTTTCCGTCAGAGCTGAGGATGGGGGGGTCAGTGCTCACCATCAGCCACCGAACCCCAGAAAAACTCACGGAGAACGAGACCTCAGGTAGAGTAGCGTCAGATCCCTGATGATGATCAAACGACACACAATGCTCCAACTCTGTACCATAAACACAGAAAAGCTGAACAGTACTCTAACCTATAAGAGACAACTGAGCCAAAAACTGACCCATTCTGTCATCATTCACACTCCCTCATGTTGTTTCAAACCCGCATGCCATTCTTTTCCTAGTGGAATACAAAGGAAGATATGATTACACTTTATTTTGATAGTCCACTTTAAATATTCTACTAACTATAATTTACTTTGCAAAAACATGTCTACTAACTCTCAGACACTTGGGTTAGGTTTACGGTTAGCTGAATAAACTGATATACACTTGCAAATGTTTAACCCAACCTTCTGGCAACAACCCAACTGCTGGGTCAAAAACAACCCAATCGCCAACCCTAACCCAAACAGTCTAATAATACTCCAACGACTGCTAGCTGACATGTATAGTTGTAGTTGTAAATGGGGTACAAAGTCATACATTTTTCAGCTGAACTATTCCTTTGAGGGCACAGTGTCATTTCCGCGAGACTAATACAGAATTACAAAAAAGGGTTTTTCACATAGCTCTGCCCAAACTCACGTCAAGCAGTTAACATGTTGGGCCACTCCAATAAACAGATCGATGTTGTGAAAGTGTCACCATGTTCAGATTCTCATGAACATTAACTAGAGGTGAGCTGAATGTCATAACGTGGGCTCCAATAACACATTTCTTTATTTGTCGGTGAGCAGAATCATTCCGACGGAGCTCTTTTACCGCTCAGAGGTGAAATCGTGTTTATCTCTGTCCATTTATCCCTGTACTGTATCTAAGCCATCACATTAACATCTGTCCTCTATTTACCCACCAACCCGGCTCCAATAAGCAGGTCTGTTCACCACAGCGAGGGCCAAATCTCCCAGCCGACTGACGTGGGGCAGATTTCTGCCGCCGCTCTGATTCGCTGCTCGACACTCGACAGGATACTCAGCCAATTAAGACCCCGATTTACACTATCGACGGGGCCGAATTGACACGAACGGCCCTTTGCTCGCACACCTTCCCTTCTTCATCCGCCTGAAAGTTGTGATCTTCTTCACAGGGCTTTTTCTTTTTTTCTAGGTGTCTTAATTACTCTGAGGAAGTGGCGTTCTGGCTGGCGGTCAGCTGCTGCGACGGGTCCATTTGCATGTCTGTGTAGTGAGAGGTTGGCAGCGCATCCTCCCGTCCAGATTGCGACCCCTCTCCGCGGTGAGACCGCCTTGGAGGAGACTGCGTTGTGGGATTAGGGTTTTAGCAGCGAAGGTAAGTGTGACTACAAGCTTTGGCTGTCCATCTGCTCTCCTGCGGTACCCTGGCCAGCCTGAGCCGCCTGCAGCAAGGACCTGGCCTCCGCACCGACACACACACACATACACGCATGCAGCCAAGAACCCTCTGCCTGCTGCTCGCAACCAAACACTCCATATGCACTAAAGTTTTTCTCTCTTTCACCCGCCTGCCGGCACCATCCTTTCTTTTTCTCTCCTTAATAAATAAGACATGAGCGTGTCTCCAGCAATAGAGGTGACGGGTTTAATTTGCAGGGCAGCAATGTTTGCCGGAGTCTTGAGGGATTTTTGCCCTTCCCGTCTCAAACACACACACACACACACACACCTGACTCAGTCCCTCTTTCACATTGAATTCAAACGGGTGCATTCAGTGGCAATTGCTTTAAAGGGATAGTACGATTATAAGCATGGAAACCAACACTTGTTTCTTCAACACATGTTTGTCTCTGTCATGTCACCCCTTCTTACAAAATATGATGCCTTTTGTTGCATTTTTTCTTTAAATTAGCATTTAAAAGCTGATTATTTCTTGTGTTTTGCCTTAAGCTGCAGAAAAATATCATGAATGCATGATTTCTGTCCGAATTTGATGTGTGAATGATTCTGGAAATAATTGTATGCTTTGATTTTCAGTGCGATATGGATGTATATCAGCATGGTTTTGATTCAGTTGTAGCTTATCACAGCATGTACAGCAGTAGTGCACAGCTACAAGTGTGATTTCATTTATACAACAGTTCAAAGGTATGAGTGTGTAAACATCAGAAACAACAACAGAGTTCCTTGCGTACATTCTCACCTACAAATTCTTAAAATAGCATTCTGTGATACAAAAACAGTATTATTACTAGTCGTTCATTTTTCACGTTAGTCGACAAATCACACGTTTAATAAACCATTTAAATAATTATAATGAGCCTTTAATTGCCTACATTGTCTAATATGCACTAAAGCGAATGCACAAAGCTTTCCACAGCACACCGACAGAAGTAATGATTCTGAATGTGTCCGAGAAAAACAGTAAAGAGGCTGCAATAACATTTCAATAGTTTGACAAGCTAGTGCTTTCTTTGTTTTCGGTTTAAGAGATGAAGCCAATGACACTGACTCATCGTCTGCATGGTAGTGATGCACCTGAGATGCGCAATGTTCTGATTTATTGTGAGTGCACAGATTTGAAAGTGTGTGAGCACCTCCATCCATCCTGCAGTGAGCTACTGTTTAGCGCCACACTCCACACAGACACTTCTACAGTGCACATCTTTTTTAGGTGAACAAGCAATACGTACATATTCCAGATGATAAGCCATAGTTGTGGTGGATGAATGATAGGCAAGCTTTTGGATGTCCCACACGATGTACTTTATTATTACATACATTGACCAGCCGTAACCGGGGACTTTTTTAGAGACTAAGTGACTATTAGGGGGGCAGCCCAAGAATTTGGGCATCTGCCATGACAATACTCAGCGGAGTGAAACAAACAGTAAAATGGTTGGAGTGCTGTTATCACTAGAAGTACTCCTCCCAATCTAAAGGGCCAGAAAGAGATGTTGTAAAAATCAGACTTATTACAGTAAGTCTTTTTTAAGTTTCATTGTTTATCAGTATAACGTGTTGAGCACAAACACAGCAGTAATTCATCCAAAACTGTCTTCTTTTGCTCAACAGTAAATTATGGCAGAATGCTCATTTTAATTTAAACAATTCCTTTAAGCTGAATAATTGTAGACATTTGTAGAGAAGACATAAAATAATAAAAATAGAAGGTTTGAGTCATGTCCATGCTCCCCTCACCTTACAAACACTGTGAGTTATTTAAGATGATACCTGCAGCCCCTGAGGGCCTCGACTACGTCCAGATATATGAGAGGACTAAACAACAGAACGCAGAGAGAGAGAGAGAAGACAGAAACAGAGCTCTTTATTAGATTGTGTGCGTGGCGACTCACAGCGCTCTATTCCTCAGCATTAATTATGTATGCTGTATTTCAGTAATGTAATCCTCAGGTGAGCTGCCGGTGATAGAACGTGTAATTTTGAGGTTTAATGTTGATGTAGTCACACGAGGGGATGTGGGGTCTCTGTGTAAATCACGACGGGCTGGAATCTCTCGTGCTGAAGTTTACGGCGCTTGCTGACGTCGCTCGGAGGAAAACGTTTCACTTTGACCTTTTGCGGCTGAATTCGTGTCGCCCCTCCCAGCGGGAAAATGATATTTCACGTTACGTAAGAACTCTGTCAGAAAACACGCTCATCAGCATCTTTCTCTGACTGCCACGTCTACGTCGCATTTTCAGCGTGCAATATTTATGTGCAAATATGCAGGAAGATGATTGTTTTTCAGCCCTGATCCGTCGTGTCTGGTCGATAAATCACGCAGCAATGCGATTACAAAAACTTGATTTTAGCTAAATGTTTCTATTTGCATGAGAAAGCTGATTTGGCCGAGCTTTGTTTTAGAAGAGGAAGTGGATGTGTTTGTCTCTTGACGCAGATCTTCACGTCGCAAGCAATAACGCCGTCGTTCTGAAAATGATAACGGATATGATCGTGCTTCACTGTGACTCTTCTTGATCAAATAATATGCTCATGTTATATATATATATATATAAACAATATTAACTCCTAAGTTAATATTGTTTGGAGATTATATCAAAGGAACAGTACAGTAATTAAGAACATTAAGAACTACAGCAGTGTCTTACTGTATATGGATGATTCTCAGCAGCTTGGAAACCCTTCGCCCTGGGCTTCTTTCTCTCGCTCTGCATATTTTCCCCCATATGTTTTCACAATATTTCCATTTCTAAATTAATGACCTCACAGGCGTGAGATGGAACAGAAACTCCGTCTTCAGGGTGTGAACAAGTTCACCTGCTGTTCCTTGGCTAGAGAGAAAGACTAGCTGAAGAATCTCATGCTCTACACTCTTCTCTGGCATTGATGCTCCATGAAGAACCTTTAACATCCATGGAAGGTTCCTTAGAGTGGAAAAAAATTATCTTTAAATTATTCAAAATTTGCTCTTCACACTAAGAAAAGCGTGGTTCTTTTAAGAAGTAATCACTGAAAGCTTCTTACAGGAGCTAAAAATTGTACTTCTATGTCATCACCTTTTTGTAATCTTTGGTTTTTTTAAAGACTCTAAAGTTTTATTGGTATGTTTCTAGACAGTGTTCTGGGTGTTGCTAGGCAGCCATCACTAACAACAACAATAAAATGGATGTTGTGGATGGTTGAGTGTAAATTCTTCATTCATGCGGCTCTTTGCGCGATTGCTGCCCACATGCTGCATTCAGATCGTATAAATAAATCTCCCATTCTTCAGCAGATGGAGGTACTACAGCACGCTGACGTCACACACACACACACACACACACACACACCAGCTGCTCCTGTCTCATAATAAATGTGTTTCATTTTGGCTTTTGTAATAAAATAAGCATTAGCTAAACATGGTAAAGCTGCATCATTGATCTGAGCAATCAGGAACCGATCACATGATGCCAATTTCACACTAATTCACCTCACAGATTCACACAGCGTAATAACTTCATTCACCTGCCACTGTGATTGTAGCACTAACACAAACTATACTTCATACCAGAGTATAATTGTGAAATTATTGCTCCTCATTATTATTCCTGGCCAGTGTATTGTTAAATAAAATTGAGATAAAAAACAAAGTTTATTTAAAAAAATAAATAAAATAAAAATGTTGCCTTTGCAACTAACTGCAATAAAAGTATTAAAATTCCTGAAAATCGAATAAAATTGTAATTTGTTGGTTTTGATTACTTCCATTGTCCTGATTTGTAAGACGTTTTAGATAAAAGTGCCTGCTAAAGCACATTGTAATTGTAAAATAATAAAAAAGAAAAAGAAAAAATAGCAAAATAAACTAGAAAAATATAAGCAAAACATAAATATTTGCAAACTAATAAAATGACAAAAGACTTAAACTAAATTAAAATCTGAAAATTAAAAAAAAATTAAGCTTATTCAAATTATTAGTAAATAATACATTAATTAACAAATATTAGTGAGATTCCCATAAATAATCTCGGTTAACATCAGTCAAAGTTATTTTTAGGAATCCTGAACAGCGTCCAAAATGATGACAATTGCAGCCGTTAACACTTAAAATGTGTTTTTGTTCACTTAATTATTAGAAAATTTGTATTGGAAATTATTTTATAAAATTTTTATTTGTAGTCAAGACTACTCTGTAGTCAAGACGACAATAATCACTAGAAATCAGGTGTCCCCAACTAATTCTTTATTATAATAGTCTTTATTATCATTCATTGCAAAAAAAGATTTGTTGTCTTGTTTCCAGCCAAGATATCTAAAAATTCTTAAATCAGTAATGATTTTCTAGACAAGTGAACTGTTAAAGAAGCGGACTGACACAGGAGTAAAATAATAACAAAACAGAGTTTATTTCAACAAAGGTTCTTCGCAGACTGCGGCAAAAGGTAAATGATAAGTAGTAGTTCCAATTCCAACGGAAAGATAAACAAATTAAAAGTCTTTCTCTTTCTCGGCAGAAGCAGTAGATGAAGCACACCACAGGATGACCACAATCACACCACATAAACAAATCCAGAGGAGAGGAGGAATCACTGGACTTCGACGGAGACACAGGGGATCAAGGAGTACACTCGAGGAGTACAGGTAAGCACACAGGTGAGTAACGTCGATAGCAGAGAGCATAGGAAGAGTCCACTTACGTACAAATGAGCTCGGACAGTGAGTGTGCTGGTGAGTGTGACTTAGGCTACGTTTACACTAACCCGGATAAATTTGAAAATGGCGTTTTCCCCTAAAAACGCTCCGCCTCTACACTATCGTTTTCAATCGTTTCCGAAGACTTGATGTTCCACACTGATAAAACTGAAAACGCTTACATTCCTGTACTGCGCATGCGTGAAACGTAAGACGATTCGATCTGCGTCATTTCCACCTGCCGTTTATTGACTTACATTACGTATTCTTTGAAGAAAAGCTATCTGGAGTATTTACAAACTGACATTAATCCTTAATAGGGCTGTCAAAATTGAGAGAAAACAAAGCAACTGCTGTACAATGCTGTCCGCCATCAGTTGAACTAGTCACATGACTGCATCATTTGACTAAAATGCGTCATCGTTTTCAAAAGTCTCCGTTTTCACAGTCCACACTGCAACACGAAAACAGCGTTTTCTTAAATCTCCACTTTGGCCGGAGTTTTTATAAATAATCGTTTTCTGTGATAAAAACGGGGTTTTCGTGTAAATGAGAGGGAAATATCTGCGTTTTCCCTTAGTGTAAACGGGGCCTTATACAGTA
Source organism: Enteromius treurensis (assembly GCA_032275025.1). NCBI lineage: Eukaryota > Metazoa > Chordata > Actinopteri > Cypriniformes > Cyprinidae > Enteromius > Enteromius treurensis. Next base: position 211,518 of record JAUCMU010000052.1, read on the forward strand.
TGTGGTGGAGGTGATGAACCTCAGGTGTAGTGACAGGTGTGGCTGATTAGTAATCAGGGGATTGTGATAGCTGTGTGCTAGTGAGGGTGGAGCCTGGTGTAGATGTAACATGAACATTATTGTCTTGTTGTCAGGAGAAGAGAAAAAAAAAGAACAAAAATATATATTTTGCTTATCCCACTGGCAGATTATTTAGCTTGTTTCAATTTTCACTTTTATTTTCTGAAAACAAGACAATTTTAGATTTAAAAAAAATCCTTGATTTAAGAATCTGGGCTGGAAACAGCAATGTTTTTGCAATGTTACAGTGCCTAATGAATTTCCTAGCCAACTGGCAAGCCTCTTTCCCAACAGAACATACGAGAGCTGCTTCAGGTAACACCTGCACTCTGTCACATGTTACACTGACTCTGCTGTAACACACACCTGACACACACTGAGCTCGTCTGCAATCCGCACGGATACACTCCTGCTAAAGGTCAGACACGCTGCCCGGGCCGATGCTTGTGGTCCATCTGAACGTGTCGGACATAATTACCCCACCTGCTCATCTGCTGCCCGTGTCCTAAATAACACCCCTCCCGAGCGTCTTTACCCACTGATGGCTGTCTTCAGCGTCTCGCTCGCTCTCTCTACCTAAGCGCTGCTGCTGATCAGACGGCTGCTGCATAAATTAGTCATCAACATTAGCATCAGGCGGCGTGTGCCACCAGTGCCAACTGCTCTCCGAGCGGCCATTAAAGGTCATGTTTTGATGACTGAATGCCACACAGACACCTTGGCTCCCGCGAGGAGGTTCCCCAGGTGCACGTGAAAGGTTAGAAATTACCTTCCATCTCCGCGGCTGCTGCCCAAGGAAATAATTAGAGGGCTTTTAGGAGCGCGAGATCGACGCGTCCCCTGGACCACACCGAGAGAGAGACGCCCGGCCTGTCAGAGACGAGTAGAGAACGGCCGCTGGAGTCTGCGGGGGACAGCAATTGTGGAAAAAATCATGCATTATGTTATCATTTTTATGTTGCACGTTTTTGCATGCATGTATTTTATGCACACAAATTAAGTGAAATCTACTTAACCAAGTAACGTAAAATTAGCAAAGCACATAAGTAATTCGTCCACTTAGAGCTTGAAGAGTAATCTCTACTTAATTATTTGAAGATTACTCTGCAATACTCAAATACATTTCACTCAGTCAAGGTTTGTAAGCTTTACTCAAACAACATAGCACTGAAACAAACAGCACTCTAAAAAGTGAAATGTACTCAATTTTTATTTTGCATGCACATTTTGTAAGTAAAATTTAAGTACAGAATTACTTGAAATCTACTTAAATACAGTGGGTACGGAAATAATTCAGATCCCCTTAAATTTTTCACTCTGTTATATTGCAGCCATTTGCTAAAATCATTTATGTTCATTATTTGTTCCTCATTAATGTACACACAGCAAGAAAAGGTGAAATATCACATGGTCGTAAGTATTCAGACCCTTTGATCAGTATTTAGTAGAAGCACCCTTTTGATGGAATACAGCCATGAGTCTTTTTGGGAAAGATGCAACAAGTTTTTCACACCTGGATTTGGCGATCCTGTGCCATTCCTCCTAGCAGATCCTCTCCAGTTCTGTCAGGAGGAATGGTAAACGTAGGTGGACAGCCATTTTTAGGTCTGTCCAGAGATGCTCAACTGGGTTTAAGTAAGTTGAGTTAAATCTGCAAAAATGTCAACAATTCTGTGTTTTTCTGTCAATATAGGGGTGCTGTGTGTACATTAATGAGGAAAAAAAATGAACTTCAATGATTTTGGCAAATGACTGTATTATAACAAAGAATGAAAATGTAAGGGAGTCTGAATTCTTTCCGTACCTACTGTATGTAATGTAAAATTAGCAAAGTAAATAAGTACATTTAACGCAGCCAGTTAGAGTTTGATGAGTATTTGCCTCTTAATTATTTTAACCCTGCAATACGCATGCAGTACATTTCACTCAAACATAGCAAATAAAGCATGAGGTTCACTTACAATCATGTATTAAAGCATGTAAACAGCTTGTTATTTGTCTTAAGGTAATATGTATGCCCCCTGGGACAGCAACATTACACACTAACGTTAAAAAAGTGAAATTGCAATTCAACCACCCCAGTAAGCTTCTATACCAATTCACTGTTTGTCATTTATAAATAAGCTAAATTAATAAAGTGTTAACTCTTCACACTTTTTTGGAATATAATGTTAAATAAAATGTTAAAAGTCGAATCACAATATTTACATGTGTTCAGTGGCAAAACTCAATAAAACTGTAAGTTGTGTGGCTTTTAGTTCATATCTGTTGTTTTTGAGCTCATTATTTTGTAATAGTGTCGTGCTAAAAGTTGATTAAAAACAAATCTTTATGCAAACATATTTCAAATTTACATTTTCCAAAATAGGGCAAAAATATGAATGACATCATCTTGCACTCATGGGTGTATCCCATTTTTGTCCAGTCATCCGCTTTCCCTCCCCACAAATCCTGTCTCTGTCTATAGTAAAAACACCATATTGTAACTAAAGACAGATTGGTTGAAAAAGTGAGACTGACCCACAAACTTAAACATGCAAAGCCATTTCAAGTCATAAAACTACTAAAACACTCACAGTTTACATGCTGCAAACAGTCCAGGAACATTAAAGCTCAAATAAACTTTGATTTCTTAATAAATAATAAAAAATTATTATTATTTTTTTTTTAACCCCAGAGGACTTCTGAGATATAGGTGCCTTATTATAAATGATCTCCCATGTCAATTGACGTTAATGATCTTGTTGCTAGAAAACAAACAAGCAACATTAACAAGTGCAAATAAACATCCTAAATAATAAACAACTGTAGATGTTTCAAAAGAATACAAGCTTTGTACTTTTATTTTTTTAAAGCCCTGAGGGGTGCTGGACTACAGTCGTCCACTGTAAGGGTCTTATTGTGAAATATTTAGCATGGTAATTGATATGATCTTGTCGCTAGAGCTAAAGGCGCACTGAAGCCAGAACGCTTCTTTAATTAGGAGAGAAATGCACGTAACGCTGCTTATTTGTCATCCAGCTGCGGGAAACGAAGACGCCGTGATGTATTCCAGACCGGCAAATGTCAGAAATCCTGACACGGTTCCACATGGCCTAACTAAAGGTCCCGCTCTCTCTCTCTAGCTCTCTCAGGCAAAGTATCATCATTTCCCCGAGAATATCTCATCCGCCCGGTGTCAGAGGTTGAACCCAGCGGAGCAGGTGCTCGGCGCAGCGCTCCCTAAGGTGCTAAGTGTTGGGAGAAGACACAGAAACAATGGCTCTAAACATAGCAGCGGCATTCAGAGCGCCGTAAAGATGTACTTAACTCCGGGCGCTGGGGATTGTGCCATTTATATTAGCGGCACCCCATCCTGCTCGCTAATGGCAGGGTTATTAACATAACAAACTTAAACGTTGGATGTAAATAATACGGTTTCAGGATGCACGCGCTCAGCTGACAGTATTTAGGCACGAGCTCAACATCTGTTTATGAACACTGGCTCTAATGATATCACTCCATATCATTAAGGGCGGCCCGGCGCACAGGTGCAGCTGCTCCGGGAGAGAGAGAGAGAAACGCCAGCGGCCCCCTCCCTCCGGCGCACAAACCCATCATTAGGACAATTTTCCTCGCGCGCAGATCGGCAGGCCTGTGATTTGAATCTGTGGATCACCTGTAATAGTAGTTTTTAGCGCTCATCTGATTCCATACATTTAGCGGGTAAACGGCAGCGCCGGCCCGGAGCCTGAAAGCGCATTTGTGTCGCCAGCTGCAGCCGGAAATCTTTTTAGCCGCTGACGCTGATGGTTTTTACAGGCCCTGTCCGTCATATCTCCGTTTCCTCAGCGCACGTTGAGCTTAGATGCTCGCAATTACGCTAATTATTGATTTTTCTTGCCGGAACAATGAGAAGGAACCCCGGTTTCTCTGGGTGCGCAGGTTTGCCCCGCGGCGTAATTAACGGGGCGGATCTTTATGATCGTCATCTCTCTATGGGATGTAAACAAATTAAGCTATTTTGACAATATGGCAAGATTCCTCCAAGACTGGACACGGCGATCAAGTCCCAAACGAGATGAAATGTTCAACTTTGCTTTCAGTGTTCATTGATTTACTGCAGCCTTCAGTGATCGAGTTCGCACAGAAACGCTTTGGCTTTATTAGCAGAGGGAAACAATGCGGAGTCTAACTGTTATTGATCGTATGTTATAATTATGGGCACTGGCTTCCTGTGTGCCGTTGGTGGAGAATAAATAAAAGCACTGAATATACTCGTTTTTAGCCAGTCTAAAAAAGAAAGCATTGCATTTCCCATCAGAGAAGCATCCGTTGCATATATTTTAGTCATCAGCTGTTTGTCAGAGAGAAAAGTTTGGGGTTAGGGTGATCATTTTTGTTTAGTTATCACAGCTCATTTTAGCAGTCTTCGGTGTCACATGATTCTTCAGAAATCATTCATATATACTGATATTCTGCTCATGAACTATTCCTGATTGTTATCAGTGTTGAAAACAGCACAATATTGTTCATGTAAACCATGAGACATTTTATTTTTCAGGATTCACAGATGAACAGAGAGTTAATTTGTCACTTAAAGTCACTTCTGATGGGTTTAATGCGTCCCTGATGAATCAAATCCCAAACTTTTGAACAGTAGTGTATGAAATAGGCTATACACATCTTTTCTTTTTATAATTACAACTTCCAAATCCCCAAAGAGGGAATTCAGAAGGACTCTATGGCCGTGTTCGATTGAAAACCGACGCAGCTGTTTTGTTTTGTGGCACTTTTTTGAAAACATTTGTCAAATTTAGTTTTTTGGTTTTAGTTGTTTGCTGACCCAGGAAGTGCTTCATGTGAGACTGTGGCTTCAGGGTTATTGAGCAACTTCCTCGTTGTATTTTTCTCTTCTCTTTGCCTCTAAAAACGCAATCTTCTTGGAGAACTTCTATCAGAACAATATGACATTCTGGTGGCTTTCTATTGAAACTGGTGCGAGCAAACTCTTATTTTCCACTCCAGGACTCTGGTAATGGACAGACAGCAGCGGTCCGTGAGCTGCCCGCGGGCGCGTCACGCAGCTAATGAAAGCGACGAACATTAGTAGACCCCGCACTCGCTCTGACCTCTCCTCTCTGCCCAAAAACAGCATCTATTAGCGCCGCAGCATCCGTCCTGCACTCCGCCGGTGACCTGCGTTCCGATAATCACGCATGTCTATTAAAATGCAATGATGGGCCAATGTCACGGGACGTTTCTTTGACACTGATATTACTCACGACAGGGCAGGACTGTAATAGTTAGAAATGGCCAAACCCCCCCAATATTTGAAATTCTTGCACTGATCTGATGCACTCCGCTTTAAGAGTCAATGCTTTAATTATCTGAAAGCTGTCCGTTCATGTATGGTTTGTTAGGATAGGACAATATTTTTCTGAGATAACCACTCCCCTCATTAACCACGCCCCTCCAGCTGCCAGTGTTAATTTCTGAATGCAACACCTACTTTTACTAAATCCAATTGATTCGCAGTAGAAGAAACAAGACACAAGTCTGTTTTCTTTATTCAATATTCAGTTTCTCTCAGAAGTATGTTGCAAACTTCCTGTTCACATGGATTTTAATATCCTATTAATGATTGTTAGCTTAAAAGAAAAATGGATCATTTTGATCCACACAATGTACTGTTGGACACTGCTACAAATATACCTGTGTGACATTAGACTTTACTGTTCATAGAAGCAGAGAGAAAATTTCAGCACGAATCGTCAATTTAATGTTAAAAAGAGCTAATTTGCAAAGCACTTACTAGGCTATTTTTAGCTAACTGTTAATTGGCTAACAGTGATGCTTAACTTTCTGCTCAAGACATTGTTGTGGCCTTGACTCAAGCTTCTGCGACGCTCTCGTACAAAATGACGCGACGCATATTGCATCGGGAAAGATCTGAGGCGATGGCGCCACCTGAGGAAAGAATTAAAGGAAACCGACAAGATGGAAAAAATCACAATCTGGCATCCGAGGCCCCTCCGACACATCAGCCCTAACAAGTGTTTTTTTATCAAACGCGGCGCGAGAGCCTTTGTTATTTCTCTTTCACCAGTAAATTACACTTTTAGGATTTATTAAGACACAAAACAATTTTCAAATAGTGGGTCCAAAGCCTCAGTGGAAAAGCACTCATTACTTCTTAGCCCGAGGCGCTGTTTCCTCCGCTGGCGTATCCGTCTCTCTCTCCATCTCTCTCTCTCCCTCTCTCTGTCCGACGCTGTCGTGTCGCAGCGGTTTGTTGAAAGTGGAGATGTGTTTCTACTCTCAGCAGGTGCTTCTTAAACTCTCGTCAATAATTAAAGAGGGAGACATGTTAGGAAAAAAAAATCGCAGAGCCTTTTTGACATCACACATATTTCTGCTTTCATGCCTTTCTCTTTTGTTTTATTCATCCAGAATCCTTATGTACTCTTTGGGCAACCAAAGACGCATTTGTTGTCTTGAAGTCGGACGACGCGTTTGATTTCTGAGCTGTGGTCACTATCAGGTCATGTATATTTCTGGTGTGATTTTGGCGGGTCCCCGGAGACGCTCTTGCTGTCCGTGATGCATTAATCATGTCCGAATCCTCGAGACAAAGGGCCGCATGCTTCTCGTCTGCATGTGAAATGATGCGACGCGAGCCTGCCACGAGGTTAAACTCTCAAACGTGCTCTTTGATGGGCTTTAATGAGATGTCAGTGCTCAGTCGGATTTCTCTGAGTCCGGTAAAACAGGCCGCAGAGCACGAAGCCGCATCTTTGTGATCTGCTTAAAGACACACCTAGACGGGTCACAACACTTCCTCGTGATCAGAAGTGTGACGTTTATCACGCAGGGTTTGAGCTGAGTTTATGCAAAGTGCCTGAAACTCCTCCAGATCAGAGCCACGAGTCCAACCTGCTTCACACTCACCAACTTCTACACAGTCTGTTTTCTGTCTTCGGGACTGAAGATTTCAGTGCTGTAGCTGCCGTTTTCTGTATATTGGTAATGTTTCCAAGTAAAAAAACAAAAAACTATATGACATCTTTGAAACAAAATAGATCTAATCGGTAAGAGATAAAATTAGTGTTTATAAATCTTGAAAATAAATATATATTTTGTCATATACTGCACTGGTGAATTTTTTAGGCTATTTATTTATGTTTATTTATTTTTATTTAATGTATCTATTTTTGTTTATTTTATTTTATTTGTATAAATATTAAAAATACTAATTAAAAGCTGAATTTTGGGGTTAAATATTTTTAATGGGGTAAATGTGGTAAAATGAACTACATGTACTATATGGTTAGTGTCAGGGCAATGACGCGAGGAAACGTTCGTATTCATCTGCAGGCTTTATTGATGACACACAGAGTAAACACAGCTTAGAAACAGGCAGAGTCAAACAAGCAGCACCGGGGACTTCAGAGGCAAAGGCAAGAGAATAATCCAGTGGGAGAAACGTGGGTCAGCGACGGGTAAATCCAATACTACAAGGAACAAGGAAACACGGAGGGCTCACGATCGGAGTAAGCACAGGGTACATTCAACAACCACGAGCGACCGGCAATGGAAACATACCGGCACTTTATACACGTGACAATGACACTGGCGGGCGGAGAAACAGATGAGTGGCCATGACAACAAAAAAGATGGGCGGAGACATGAATAAACAACCGAGACAACAGATGAGGTGGGCGGAGACATGAGTTCATTGATAAAGTCCGGGCATGAAAACAAAAACATGAAACAGAGAGTCAGAGGGGTGCTGGAGTGCCATCTAGTCCTTTGCTGGCGACTCCAGCTGAGCGTGACAGTTAGGGTTTGTCTAAGAGTTACTTGCATATTGTTATGGATAATTTACTGTTATTGTACATGTAACGTGTGACAATGACACTTTATAAAGTGTTACCAAATAAAGTGTAACTGATTTGTTTGCGGTTCTTTAATTGTTACACAATTAAAATGTGGAGCCTCATAAGTAATCAACAGCTATTTATCATCATTAATCATTAACATTTATCTAACATTTTAGTTTAGTATTTCAAGGTCTGAAATTACAAATATTACGCAACAAAATTTTATTTACAGCCAATAGTTCGATTTCTGTACATTTTCTCAGAACAAATTAACTATTATGCTGTGACACCATTGCAAACTACTTGTAAAGACTGGAAGAGAAACTGATTAAACATTTGAGTGATGATGTCACTTCCTTAAATATACTCTATTGGAAATATCATAAAATCTTTTTTAAGGGAAAAGTCACAGCATAACAGGGTTGAACAGAAAGGGCAGGGCAGTATATCAATCAATCAATCACTTTTATTTCTATAGCTCTTTTAACAATACAGATTGTAGCAAAGCACTGAACATTATCAAATAGAAGAAC
>JAUCMU010000052.1:232128-243965 GCA_032275025.1 Enteromius treurensis
ACTCTGACTTTATATCTAAAAACTCTGACTTTATATCTTACAACTCTGACTTTATATCTCAAAATTCAGACTTTATAGCTCAAAACTCTGACTTTATATCTAAAAACTCTGACTTTATATCTTACAACTCTGACTTTATATCTCAAAATTCAGACTTTATATCTTACAACTCTGACTTTATATCTCAAAATTCAGACTTTATAGCTCAAAACTCTGACTTTATATCTTACAATTCTGACTTTATATCTAAAAACTCTGACTTTTATTTCTTACAATTCTGACTTTATGTCTCAAAACATTGACTTTATATCTCAAAACTCTGACTATGTATCTCAAAGTTCTGACTATATATTTCAAAACTCTGTCTATATCTGTGATGCAGACTCAGTAGGCGGTAGATCCATTTGCACACCGTTTATTTACACAGAAGAGTAGTCGTACAGGCTGAGTTCAATCAGGGGCAAACAGACACAATAAAGGCAAAAGAGAGAGACAATACTGGAGGCAGGCAGAGTTCGGGGTATCAGGCAGAAATCAGAGTCGATAAATCCAATCCAATAAACAGTACAAGTCAAAATCCAAGTCAAACAAAAATCCACCAGGGTAAACGCTTAGAGTTGTTACAGGAACAAAACTTTGCACTGAACGAAGCTAAACCACTCCCTTAAATAGTGGAGATGAATGAAAACACCTGGAGCGGATATCCCCGAGGTGCGTGGTTCAAACGGGTCCGGGTAGGAACTAATTCCCGCTGATGCTGGTCGGACAGAGCCACGGAGGATCGCCTTACAACAATATTTCAAAGTTCTGACTTTATATCTCAAAACTCTGACTTTATATTTCAAAACTCTGACTTTATATCTTACAATTCTGACTTCATATCTTCCAATTCTGACTTTATACTTCACAATTATGACTTTGCAACAAAATTCTGAGAAAAGAAAATGATTTGCTCGTTTATTTTAAGCAATTCAGAGATGCAAACTTGCAATTACAATATAAAAAAGTCTAATTTTCTTTTTTTTATTTTTATTCAATGATGAAAACAGGTTTCCATGTCCATGTGAATCATTTAGGGGTCAGAACCCTCCGCGCCGTGGCTCTAAACATGGAGATGTTTCCATGTCTCCACTTTGTTTAACCTACAATTTCAACACTTCAGAATTTAGCAGGAAACAATGGCCACATATTTGGAGGTTGTTGACAGTGTGCGAGTATTTCTGGAGTTTACAGGCCTCATGCGCACATGCCATAACACAGCGCCGCTCCGTCAACAGATGTAAACAAAACACTTTTTTAAGCCGAGGAGAGTGTTTTTGGAGAGAGATTCCCGCTCTTAAGAACAGTGGATTCTGAAAAATCCTCCTGAGCCAAACTCACGACAGCAGATGAAATGTTTATACGGGTTTCACCTCACAGAAAACCTGCCATTCAGATACAACAAACACAGATCCAGAGCAGCTGGAGTTTCACACACGGATCTGCTTTTACATGAGCTGCACTACCAGAGCACAGACATCCCAGCTAACCAAAATATATTCTAAGCAGTGTTGGAGGAAATTACATTTTTAAAAGTAATGCAATATTGCATTATTCCCTAAAAAGTGTCTAGCTTCTTTTTATGGAAAGTGATGTGTTACATTAGTTTTGCGTTACTGTTTCTGATCTGGTTCTGATCGTTTCTTTGCTTTTTATATAAAAAGTTCTATTTTTGTAAAATGTTAAAATCATTTTCACACTAAAAGAGAAGCAAATATGCCTCAAGCTGAAGAAAGTAAAAATTTGTTCAACAAGAAGGTTTAACCATCTTTACAAATAAAAAAAAAAACATATCAAACCCAAATGGGATGTTTATCTAAAGTCCTTTTTGCTTAACAGTGAATTTACACAAGGAATAATTCCAATGGGGTCTGAAAAAAATAATAAAATAAATAATAAATTAAAAAAATAAATAATAAAAATCTGTCTTGCTGCACTAACATTTTTTTAAACTCCTTTTAGTAGATTTTTCTGAAAACAAGACTTAAAATCTTAGTCATTAAGAGAGTGTGTTTTGTTTTATTTATAATAGAAAATAAGTAAAAAGAAAAGTATTTTTTTATTATGTAAAAGTAAATTTTTATTATTTATTTATTTTTATTTATTTATATTTTTTCGCTCTCTCTCTCTTCGCCGTGCAGGTCAGTCTGAATGTTTGAGGGGTTTGATCAAATCACCGAGGACTAGTACTGATGAATGACTTCAACACAAGATTGTTTGTGACAGTATTTAGGAATTCAGCAACATAAGTCATGTTTGTTTGTTTGATTATATATACGAGTGTGCGTACATAACTGTCCTTAGACAGACAGGCAGGCAGGCAGACAGGCACCCAGAATTGCCAAACATCATGCCTTCTTTGTCAAGCGTGTCTAAAGTTTATAAAGTCGTGTAACTGGAGCCGGCATCGCAGTCACCCATCAACATGAGGAGCGTGAGCCGAGCCGGATTCCGCTCGGACCACATCAAACCGGACAGAACCGCGCGTCCGAACGGCTCCGCATAAATCCGGCTTGGCGTTGAAAGGCCCTGACCGGCGCGCCGTGATTGATTCGGCGGTGGACTCGCACTGAGAAACACACAGAACGTTCCCAAAGTTAAAATAAACAGCTTGGGAAAGGTTGTAAAATAGACTTCTTTAGCTGTATAAACAGGTTGGCCGTGTAAACTGTGTACGCAGACGTCAGCTGCCTCCCTTCAGCTCTTAAACGGCTAATATTGCAAACAGCATTTCTACTGAGATCATTTATTCTGTTCCTGCATAAACACAAAGAGGCGATTTCATAAAGGTAACAATTGAGTTTGTGTATGATTGAGCCGCAGAATTTACACAAAAACCTCTTGCTCAAAATATTTACGTCTGTCGCTCGGCGAGAGGAGGACGAGAGCGAGAGAGATTACTGGATTGTTCTGGCGTTGTTTGTCCGTGCGAACGGGAGAACGGTGACAGGTGGCCGTGTGATCGGTGAAGGCTGGAGACACATAAACAGCTCCAGAGAGAACTAGTTCGGCTTCATCAGGGCTTCAGAAGGATGGGTTTTACACAAACCCGGGCTGATTTGTTACCTGCTGTGTGTCGCAATCAAGCAGATCATGGCCCGTGTTCTATTTGGACAGAACTAAATGTCCCCATTCGTCCTGTAGCTTATATGGGGCGTTGAGATTCGTTAAGAGCACCCCCGCAATTTCTTATATTGTCAATTGGGAAAATTGTGCATTCTAGGAGGCCGCGTTTGGAAAACAAATGTGATAGTGTGAGTATTAATCAAACAATAACAAAGGCGCGTGAAATGAGTTAGAGAGAACTAGACTGATTGCTTTAATTATTCGCGGCGTTAAATATTTCCAGAACAAAAGACGCTGCTTTTGTGCAGAGTTCGGATTGAATTTCTGCACTTCTTCTCTTAACGGCTGTAATTATGGGAAACGGCATGCTGGGGGCACAAAGACCCCGAATAACCACAGCACTCCCTTCTCTCTAGCTGTGTGTGTGTGTGTTTAGTACTATTAAAACTACTATTAACACATAAATCTGCTTATTTTGTGTAGGGATGCATCTCCATAAAAGCATGTCTGCACTGACCAAACAGACACTTCAACTTTATTCATTATAACTTGATTATAGGATGCTGATAAAGTACTAAAGTTAGTGTTTGCTCAGTAAGAGACTGACAGTGTGCATTAGGACTTAAACTTCATTATTTACTTTTATGCATTATTTAAAGTGACCTGCACTTCATTCAGGTATCAGTTCATGTATTCCCTGAGAATCGAGCTCAATGACCAGGGCTGCATTCTCCGATAAAGTCCCACTTCACGAAGACTCAAAAGGTACACCTTAACTACAGTAATACCTTTCCTACGTGTGTTCGCCGAACTATACCTTAGGATGTCGCTTAAGGTAAACCTTCTTAAGTGCAACCTTAGCAGGTGCTGTCCATTGATATCGATGCCTCGATGATCGATTGTGCACCCTTTCCTTCACAGCGGTATATGAAATGTATTGAGAAAATAATGTTTTTTATAAAGAAGCGTTTTAGAAAAAGTACAAACTACATGTATCGGGGCTCATTTAAATATGTACATGCAGAAATAATTACGTTTATGTGTTTATAATTTAGCAAGTGCGCAATCCCACACCCTCACGGTCATAAGTGTGGTAAAGTAGGTTATAACAACTTAAGTATTTTATGTGTAAAAATGTAAAGTAAAGAAACATGTCAATTTAAAACCAATTCAGATTTTACATTAAATGTTCATTTAAAACGTTCTATGTGTAGTTAAACTGCGATGTGAAAAAGGTTTTTGAGTACTGGTGGTCAGGTCAGCAGCGATAACAGGTTTCGGAAAACAGGCGTTAACCATAAGGTAAGTTTTAAGGTACAATTTAAGAACGACGAATGCAGCCCTGGACATTGTTGCTCTACATGGCTCAATCCTTTGAAACGTTGATTTTATCACACTTATTGAAAACATTCATCAGAATTCTGTTGTTTTCCCTCCAAAATGGTGTCACTTCCCAAAGGATAATGTCATTCAGAAACTGCTGGAGATATGGAAAGCACAAGATAACAACTATACAGTATATTGATTATGACTTAAAACAACACTCTCACTCTCAATCACTATCTATGGAATATTTCTAAATAAAATTTGAGTTTTAGGGGTGAAATAAATTAGAATTTCACCCTAATGTTAACTTACATCATCTCACAATTCTGAGATGTAGTACAAATTGTGAAATATGGACACAAAATTGAAAGATATAAACAATTGTGAGATTTCAATAAAGAAACTGAAAATAAAGTGTATAAAGTCATAATTGCAATATAAAAATTCAGAATTGTGAGATAAAGTCAGAAATGTGAGACAGAGAGTCAGAATTACAAGAAAAAAAAGAGTCTGAATTATGAGATATTAACACAAAATGATCAAATATACCCTCAGCATTGTGAGATATTAACACTGAATTGAGAGATATGAACTAAGCAACTTAAAAATGAAAGATATAAAAACAGAAATGTGAGACATACTGTACAGTCAAAATTGCAATGGAAAAATCTCTGAATTATGAGATATGCAAAACTGTGAGACAAACTCAGAATTACAAGATGTTAAATCAGAATTAGAATACACAAGACAAGACAAACTCTGAATTGCGAGAAAACCCTTGGTCAGAAATGTGATATAAAGTCAGAATTGCAATGGGGAAAAAACTCTGAATTACCAGATATTAACTGGAGATTTGCAAGATTGTGAGACAAACTCAGAACTGTGACATTTAAAGTCAGAACTGCAACTGTGGTTGCATTTTGTTTCTTAAATCCAGTGCCAGAAACAAGCTCCCAGAATGAGCTGAAGCAGCAGGTGTCGGTCTCTCACCTTGTGTGCAGTCAGGCATTAAACAGCAGTAATTACAGGCACTCTACGATATAAAGGCTTCGTAGCGCTGATATGCAGTGGTCAGTCCACACGCACTGAGCTGCTGAAACCCCTGGATTAAAATCGCTCTCTTAAAGTCTCGCGGCTCGTAAACACGCTGATGAGCTTCTAAAGGGATCAGACTCAAAGACGGTTAATTTGCCTCTTTGGTGGCTGACACACGGCCACGGCGGGTGTTTGGTGCAGTATCTCAGTGTCAACTTAAATACTATATGCTGAGGATCACATTTAGATTCATCTCTGCAAAGGTACTTAAGACGATATTGTTTAAAGGGGCCATTTACACCCAAAGCCATGGACGCGTCGCGCCTGACAACGGCAGAATTAATTGGTTACATCAGTCATTCAACAGTTTAAAGGGGGAGAAATATGCTATTTAAATCTTGAATTTAAATTGCATATTAAAGTATAATACCACATTTCATTACTTTAAAGTTCAGATGGTTTTTGAGCAAACTAATACTTTTAAAAGCCGCCGAATCGCAGGATGAAACTCATCATAGGTGACTCACGTGAGTGCATGTTATTTATGACGGGGTCAGTGTGGAGATCTGGGAGGGTAAATGTCACGTATTGATCGCCACTGATTGATCCGTGGCTGCAGTCATTGACATTCTCTCCCCTTACAGCAGCGTATGTGTGTGTGTGTGGTACCGTCAGCCAGAGATGTGCCGGGAATTTTCTCACTTTCTGGGAAGCAGCACATGCATGAAAATAATCCACATGTTTCTGGAAATAGAACCACTGGAAGATCTTAAATTAACTAATTCAGAAATCTAATTTGTTTAATAAAAACATTAGCTGTATATTACCGATATAGCTTAAGATTCATGGAGCAACATGCTTGTTTCTACACACACACACACAGGTTTCCATGTTTTATGGATGCATTATTTTGTTGTTGTTGTTATTTTCGGCTTTACAAACTGTATGTCCTTACCCTAGTTAAAGACGTTATCACATTTTCATAACACTTCATTCTGTGTGATTTATAAGCTTGTCACCTCATTGGAGATCAAAAAACTGTCTCTACAAAGTTGAAATTAACTGGTATCAGCCTACTATCCCATTGGTAATGTTTTGTCCTCAAAACAGAGTGCATACCTGTTACATCAATTGTATATCAATTGTGTTTTCTGTCATTAATGTGTCATCTGTCTTGTGTAAAGGTTTGTTTGGAACAAAGGGTTTGCTCCCTCCTTTTCTTTTTTTTTTTGTATTTAATTTTAAAAAACACCATTTTCAACTACAAACATGGTCTGAAAATGCAAAAGCAGTTTAAACTGCAAGTTTTTGACACTTTTTGAATTCTATAAATGTGAATTTGTGAAACAGTGGTGTTATGTGCATGTGTATTACGTGTTCATTTTTCCGTGTGCATGTATAAAGCAGCACTTTCAGTTGTCAGTCCGCATAAACAGGAATTGTTTGAAGACGCAAACATTTTATGTTATATAGATAATTACAAACAGTATACTAACACATTCAATAGAACAATATTTTTGAAACATTTAGAGTGATATATTAAATTTAAAAAAAATCAAGGAAACACTGGAGGAAGAAATGTTCTTATTTTAGAGAGAAAAAATTATTACATTTTTCACAAATTATGAATAAATTCTTCTATTTTTATATATATTTCTTTAGTAATAGTTCAGTATATAGAGCTAAAAGCTATGGACAAAATTTAGTCAAAATCAATCTGTAAAGTCAGCATGAAATGCAAATTGCGATTGTTTTACTTCACTGGTGTATATTCAAGTAAAGGCGCTTCTGGAAGGAGAGAGAGAAAAATGCAGGGCTGGGCTTGATTTAGTCCTCTGGGGATTGACTGGATTGTTATGGTTTGCTAATTGTTGAGATCATTTCACATGAGTGACAGATCTCTTGATGGAAGGCACTGAAAATCATCTAGATGTAGTAAAAATATAGTTTGTCAGTTTTGATTTCACAGTGAGGCCAGTGGCTCAAACAGCAGAAGAAAATCATAGAAACAGAATGTTTCAAATCCTAATTTGGTCAAACTGTATTACATTAACACGGATGAGCACAAGCTCACTTCTGAAAGGAACTGTATTGCGGAATTAAGGTTCAATTTTTTTTTATTTTATTTTTTTTTTTAATTTTTAGACCCCAAAAGGTTACAGGTTTGAGATGAGTTTTTTGACTGGTGGGGTGCCTTTGAGCTCCTTTATTTAAATAGATTGTGTTTATGATTACTAATATACAATGATTATCAAGTTGACACAGCAACAGTGACTGTAAAATGTATATTGATGGTATGGGAGTGGCATATTTTAAGTTTTGATATTAGGGTCACAGGACTTTTACTACACCTATCTGGAATCCCTGATATGGCAGCAATTTCTTGGTTGTATTTCATTCAGTTAATTAAAAAACTAAAATTAATACATGCAAAAAAATATTTCTCAGCTGTTTTAGTTGTGTGGACGAATTATTGATTTTCTAAAAAAAGAAAAAAACAGGATCTATAAAAAAAACTATATTTTATATTTATGCATTTGGGACAATCTGAGCTTGGAAAACAATACAAAGTGACAAACTGTAAAGTGTAAGATTCATTAGTTCATGCAATCTATCAGAATTGAACTCATGACCTTGGTGCTCCCCATTCTGACCTGAAATCTAAACAGCATGATCACTTACTCTAATCGCACATTTTTAACGCCTTTCAAAACTTGTTATAAAACAGCAGGTGTTACAAAATCATTCTAATTTTGTCTGGATGAATTCAAAGATACAGCCATAAATGATCTCAAGCACATTACTCTCTGTCTCTTGGAAGTGATTTTCTTTTTTCAAGCCTATGTCTTTTGGAATCGAACCCATGACCTTGTCGTTGCAAGTGCTGTGCTCTACAGGAATACATCAGCACTTGCTCTAGTAACCCATTTTTGAAGGACGTTCACACATGCACCGGCAGATGTCATGAAATACTTCTAACTTTGTTTGGATTCAGAAAGTAACCCGAGTGCACTTTGATTTCATGTTGACTTTAAAAACAGCCGTAAGTGAACTCAAGCACACGTCTCTCTCTGTCTCTCGTCCAAAGCGCCTGTAACTCTCTCTCTCTCTCTGTAACTAAGCGCGCATCTGTGTCCGTGTGCGCGCCGCGGGGCCGCTCTCCTCCAACGCGCCCGTGAGCGCCTCGGAGCGCGCGTTGTCTCCGCGCGTCTCGCACAGTTAGAGGTGATTTGCAGTGACGCGTGCTTGGAGTGCACCTTCCCAGTCCACTGTCAACTCAATGCGACCTGGCAGGTCCAGGGGAACGCGCTGTCAGTCGCCTGAAAGCGCGGCTCTCTTTGCCTGGACCACAATGTCGCGGAAGCGCCGCGGAGGTGAGCGACACTCGCGCGTTTGATGTCGCTACAAGGTGAGTTTCAGCTGCCGCCGCGATTCATTCTCTCTTTGAGCTTTCGCAGGTCTGGCATGCTGGCGTGCTGTCGCTGTCACACACACATACATACTTACCCTTACACACACTAACACACACAGAGAGTTTTTATACTGTACAAACTGTATTTTCTATCACCCTAAACCTAAACCTACCCTTCACAGGAAAGTATCTGCATTATTAGATCTTCGAAAATACTTCTGAAAATGTTCTGTGTGATTTATAAGCTTGTTACAGTAGACTTTAACTGCATTACTTTTATACAGACCAAACAATGTTTTCTCCTTTAATCTCCTAACGTAATCTCCTAACCCAACCCTAACCATAAACCTACTCATTTTGTCCCCTCAATAGTAGTATAAACAAGTACTCTCTCTCTCTCTCTCTCTCTCTCTCTCTCTCACACACACACACACACACATGCACACGGTTGTTCTCTCAGTTTAGCACAGGCACCTTCACAAAAGAGGGGCTGGAGAGTGAATGAGAGCAGGTGGTGTGCTTCAGCCTGCAGCGTATTTTCATCTCTCTCAGGTAAGCGGCTGGTAAATGTTTACTGACCGCCTGAGTTTGTATATTTTTCCCAGGGCTTTTCCCCTTTGAGGTGAGAAACATTTACCTGCTCACTGATGTCTGACATACAGTTACACACTAGCCCTGAGTGTGTGTGGCCACTTCATTTTGTTTCACGGTGAACACGGGTGAAACAGAGTAACAAGCCCTGCTGCATAATAGCATGCCATGAATACACACAATTTAACATTTCAGTGTTTCAAAATTTCACACCATCAAGGGGTTAATCAGTGCAGGAACAGTGTAAAAACAGCAATGTGTACATTCAGTGATTGTCTGTTGAGGTTTCTCTTGAAGACACACATTGTTTTTTTTTTTTAACAACAATTGGCTAAACATCATCTTCAGGACATTTAGAAACGCTACAGCTTTATATGATTGAAATGTGCTGCAGTACTATTCAAAAGTTATAAGGTTCAGTAAGATTTTTAAATGTTTATCAAAGAAGTAAACATTTCTTAGATCACAAACACCGTTGCAGTGTTGCAACAAAGAGGAAGCTGAAGCAGAAGTAGTGTTTTTGTGGCATCAACGACACGATCAGCGGTTTCCCTGTCAAGCAAATTCCCTGGGAGTTTCACAAAAGAGCAATTTCTGAACACGGCCGTTTCACGTCTTTTTCAAGATGCCGTTTTGGCCGTGTCCTCTCGGGTCCGCGCAGACATTACCTGTCTTCCAATGACCGCCACAGAGGTTGTCTTCGCTACACAGACTGTGCCCCAATGCAGCCATACCGAGAGGAGCCTCGGTCAGAAACACAGCCGGCAGTGGGAGGACTCTTGAGAGGCAAAAAGATCTACCTGAGACTCTCCGAATCGACTCCAAATCAGCTGGACCGTCTCGGGGTGGAGCCACCTTTCTTAGGGCATCAGGGGGCCGCTAGTAATGTGCATGGCATTAAAACAGATTTTGTATGCACGATCGCCTTTCACTTTTCATCGTGATGTTTCACTGTAGACATCGTCCGATGCCAATTTGGTAGACATCACCAACCCTACTAAAAAAATCTAACTGAAGTCAGCGAATAAATCTGAGACAGTAATCAAAGAGTAACAATAATATTCGCAATAACATATTGGTCTACTAAATAATTAGGTAATTTGACTTTGACCTTTGTACAGAAACCTCATCGCTTGATTGGCTGTTGTCAGGGTTAACAGACGAGATTTTTGCTTCCTTAGCTTCTGTATGCGTTTCCAAAGGGCGGGGTGAGCGGGGTACTTAGCCGTTTGTTGAAATTCAATCCTAACCGGTAGATGCCGCTAAAAACTACACACTTCACCTTTAATTAAAATAAGTGTTAACTAAAATAAGAGTAATACAAAACAAACTATTTTAACAAATGACACAAATTGGGAAATAAATAAAAAAAAATACAGTGCAGAAAACAGATGTATTCCATTTTAAAATAATGTATTGTTATGCATTATGCCGTTATCTGAATTTATCGCAATATACAGTCAGGGCTAGATCATAAGAGACAGAGAGAGAGAGTAAGGGAATGAGACGTGTGGAAACACTAAACTGATGGTCAGTAATAACATTGAGGGTCTGGTGAGGGTCTCACACAATAAAGCTTCTATCAGAACTCATTCATCATGTCCTGAAGAGACTCTGAACTCATTCACATCTGATACACATCAGAGGAAGAGGATCACCCAGCTTCCTTGACTACACACACACACACACATCAAAATGTATACAATGCATAACATCTGCAAACATCAACAAATACAATGAAAAAACAGCATAAACTACACACAAACACACGGTATATTACACTACACTGCACTGTTTAACTCTACTGTACACAATCTAACATATTCTGTTCTCTAGCGGCACACATTCACACTGTGAATTAGTCAAACCCATTTTTAATGCTAAAAACACTAAAGCCAACCCAATAAAGTCATGCACACTCACCATCAGCGACCTGTAAAACTCACACATCATTTACATGACTCATGCAAATGCAGCAGGAAATGAATATTAATCTGTGATTGTGATGCAGATGTGCTTTGGATATGCAAATGACAGCACACGGTGATGCAGCCTTCAGGATATCAGGAGCGGTGACCTCCACACGACCCTGTAAGGATGCTTTGATCTACCTGCTGAACAAAACTCGGAGAAGTTCTCGAGTTATAAACCAGAACAATAAAACACTTTACATCTCCAATCTGTGGGAAGATCTGGAGGGAAGACCATCTGCTCCCTATTCCCCCATACCATGCCTAGACCCCCCTCTGCCTCTCTGAGCTTACAACCCAGGTAAAATGAAAGGTGACTTTTAATGGTGAGAGAAATGGACACAATGCAAGTAAATATTTTCAGTATCCATAAACATAACATATTCATATTTAGTATC
>JAUCMU010000052.1:285827-309082 GCA_032275025.1 Enteromius treurensis
TGTGTGTGTGTGTGTGTGTGTGTGTGTGTCTGTGTGTGTGTGTCTGTGTGTGTGTGTGTGTGTGTGTGTGTGTGTGTCTCACTCTGCTGCTGTCGTGGTAGATGAAGATGTTTCGTGTGATGTTATCTTTCAGGTAAGTGATCTGAAGGCCGTTGGGGTTTCCGATCTTGTCTGGCTGGAAGCAGGCGTTAATGGTGTCCACTTTTATAACAGCTTTGGGTTCTTTAGCCTACAGTTACACAGATACAGCTTTAACTTTAATTAATGTATTAATTAACATGAACGAACAATGATCAACGCATATTACAGTATTTATTCATCTTTGTTGATGTTTGTTAATATAGTCACGTTAACAAGCACAGCTAGTGATTTTAATAATGTATTAGTAAATGCTGAAAATAACACTAACTAAGATTTCTAAATGCTGCATTGTACAATCTTAGTTCATGTTAACTAATGTTAACCATTGCATGTTTGCGTGACACTCACGTCTAGTTTAGTGTAGTACTTTAGTGTGCCGTCCCTCTGAGACAGGACAAACCGTCGGTTGAAGAACTGTCCGTTGTCCCGCCCCCTCTTCATT
Organism: Enteromius treurensis; assembly: GCA_032275025.1. Classification (NCBI taxonomy): domain Eukaryota; kingdom Metazoa; phylum Chordata; class Actinopteri; order Cypriniformes; family Cyprinidae; genus Enteromius; species Enteromius treurensis. Next base: position 286,411 of record JAUCMU010000052.1, read on the forward strand.
AGCATGCCGTCTCTCGTCTCTGTGATTGGTCAAATGAGCATGTCAATCATCAGGCAGGAAACAGAAACTGCACACAGATACACACTCTCTCTCTCTCTCACTCACACACACACACACACACCGTCCTCATAGATCAGCTTCTTGCTGCTCTCCATGAACTCCTGCCTCTCGTACTTCGCCCGAATCCACTGCTCCTTCAGCACCCTGAAACACACACACACTCACAGCAGGAGAATCTCACTGGAGAACAGCTAAACTGACTGGAGTGAGCTCAGTAACACTGAACTATAACTATAGGAAGAAACTCGACTCGAGAAATAATTCATCATCTGACTGACAGGGAAAGTGACCAAACACTGTTCATTGTTACAAGTGTGTGTGTGAACCTGAAAGCAATCTTAAAGTTGTTCTAACATGCTTGTTGGATAATATATACATATTATACTTCAAATTCAGGCTCAGAATAAGAAAAAGGCTCTGATAAGACATCAAATGAACTCAGTTAATGTCCTGAAGCTGCAGAGAATGTAAGATGATATTTCCATCTGCAGCTGTGTGTTTGTGGCGGGAGACGCGGTGTGTGGACACTCACTGGCAGTCTCTGTGTGTGGGTTTGTAGTAGTACACTGGGAGGACAGCTTCATACACGGCGCCCATGGCATCGTTCCCTCGCTCAGACATCAACTACACACACAGACAGAAACAGCTGGGACTCACGTTCAGTTACAGTCAACATATAAAGTTCCAGAGAGAAATAACATGAGCACCATAAATGTATCGTATGACTCACATGTGCCATATTCTTCATAAGTCATGTGACCATTTGTTTGAGGAACAGACATAAAAAATAGGTTTTGAATGAAGTTCAGCTCGACAGTCACAGAAACTATAAACAGTTTGGTTACACTTAACAATTAGGTTTATTAGTTAACAACATTAGTTAACATGAACTAAGGATGAACGATACTTCCACAGCATTTATTAATGATCATTTTTAGTGTTTACTAATTCATTATTAATATCAACTAGTTCTTTGTTAACATTAGCTAATACACTGAGTTATTGAACTATTGTACTTTTATGTTAACATAGATAAATAAATACTGTGATAAAGGTATTGTACATTGTATATTCATGTTAATGCTAACTAATGACACTTTATTTTATATGGAAAAGAGCTGCATGATTTTCCAAACTTTCTCCTTTTGTTGCTCCATGAAAAATAACACCAAACAGATCAGTGTTACTGTGAACTAGAACTAAAACTATTCCAAAGAACTTTTCATATATATATGTATACACAATAAATATAAACATTACACTCATATATATTATGTACACACAAACTTTTATTTTGAATGTGATTAAATCACAATGAATCGTTTGACAACACTAGTGTAAATATTTGATATTTGATCTTCTATATGTATTTAAAAACAAATGTTGTAATAGCAAAACCAATATGAAAGTGTTTCCAAATAATTAATATAAATAATAGAAAATGACACATGATATATGATTGTTTTCTGAATATATCTTAAAAAACACCTGAACTTCTGAATCCTCCCAGCGTGAGAGTCGGAGCGATTTGACTTTTCCGAGATTGGGAATACTGCGATGGATCCCGGAGCAGCCCAGACAGATGAAGACCCCGAGAGAACAGGAGCCCCATTCTGGATCTGAGAAAGAAAAATTAGAAATAATACAGATATTAATTTGAACACATTCAGTCTGACTCTTCTGACGCACAAAACAGTAAAGATGTAATCGTCAGGTTTTCCAGGATAAACACCACTCTGGCTGATGTTCGTGAGATCGTCCTGTAATTATGAGATTACTGGCACACTAAACTCAGACTCGGCACAAACAAGAATAAGGAAGAGATACTAAAGACCGGCTTGCATCAGGTTTATTGGAAAGCAGTTTCAGGAAAAAGAGCTCAGACACACACCAGAGAGCAGCGAGACGAGCTTATTGAGAAACCCTGAAGTTGAAGAAACACAGAGCAGGTAAAGAAGCCTCAAGCTACAGAAACACAGCGAGGACATTCCTGCATTATCTGAACACACAACACTGATCAAACAAACCTTCTGCATGCTAGGATTCATCAAGACGAAGATTTAGACCAGAAAATATTCAAAACAAGTACTTTACATACTGTACCTCATTCACTCATACTTGAAACGAAAATACATAGTCTATATCAGTGTCAGTTTTAATGGTGAAAGGAAGCATTTGAAATGCACAAATAGAGTGTGCAGACCTGGGTAATACATTTATTTATAATAATTCATTCATTTTTTGATTTTCCTCTTTTTCAGGTTTGAATTTTTCCTTTCTAAAATAGCTGCATACATACACACTCAGGAAGATATTGACACAGAGATCAGACGTGAGTCTGTATTTGACCAATGGATTTACAAAAAAATCATTTCAGATTTTAAAGAGTTTCAACATTGCATTCAATTCTGATGAGCACATGGTCTTTCAAACACACACCTCCAAATATTAACATTGCATTTTTAATTTAAATCATTTTTCAATTATTTGTTGTAATTTATTTTTTATGTTTTAATCGTTAGTTTTTAATACGTTTTTTTACCCTATAAAAAAACTCATAAAATGTGACACAATATAGTGTTTGATAAAAAATATTTTTTTGCTCTTTGTATTTTTTTATCAGTATGGTACAAGATTCTTCTATTTAAACCAGTGTGAGAAATAAGAGGTAAAAGTAGTGTACACCTAAAATGTGTGATGCAATGGATTATGATACTAACCACAACTTTGTTCTGAATACACTGCAAGAACATTAATGAATAATATAAAAATATGCAAATCATACCACATACTGTATTATAGCTGAAAGGAGCAGTTCATCCAGAAATGAAATGTTCCACACCCGTAAGACCTGATGCTTGACCACAAGATATCATATTTCTGAAGAATCTTTGCGCCAGACTGTTTAGGTTTCCACTGTCTTTCATGTCACTGTCTCACAGCAAAGTATGTATAAAATTAAAAAAAACTAAAAAAAACTACAAACATGGCAGATGTCGGATGGTAAAGGGCTCATTTTGCTTGATTATGACAAAATTGCAGAATAAATTAATTATGATTATTACACTTTACATTGAATGATGCTCATACAAATGTTTGAAGCAACTGCATGCCATAATTAAAATAAATAAGCTGAAAACACTCTCCCTGCAAACCGCCAGAACAGTGTTTACAGCAGAACAGTGACAGGGTGCAATTCTGAGAAAACAGCATGTCCCAAAGCTTGCCTATCTTCTGCCACACACTCAAAAGTATACACTTATTATTTACAACAACAAAAAGTAAATGTTTTCAGGGCGTAGTATAAGCAGGTGACAGCTTTGGTCTGAAAATAGCTGCCTGGAGGCATGACAAATGTGAACAGACTCTCATTAAAAGGGACTCGATAGAACGGCTCTTTCTGTATTTCTTCATGTGTTACATTAGACAATGTGGAGAAACACACTTCCTGTTTCTTCATCAGTCTTCTCAACCGCTCCCACATCCCCCGTCTGTCTCTCTCTCTCTAGAAATATGTAGAAATCACACACAGCCACACCTATACACACAGTCTATATCTGAACCCCGTCTTCAGCAAACTCGAACCTGAGCTCTGGAATATCATTTCTAAACTCCTAAGTGAATCATCCTGAATCCGAGGGAAAATATTCCGCTGTAGAGTTGCTGAAATCAAACACAAAAAGAAAAACGTGCTAACGGTACGCAGATATGTACTTGTTGTGTGTTTGACGTGCATATAAAGTAACGCAGTTTTGATAAATAGCGCGCCGAGTCGAAACATAAACTCGTGCTACTGACAAGGCTTCATGAGATCGTGCAGAATCCGGCCTCCTGCAGTCTCTGATTACACAGGTATGTCTGGAAGCGCAAGCACGCGCTTCTTTTCACATTTAAAACAGGGAATTTCCAATCTGACTTTGCTAACTCTCATCCGTAGCACGTATGATAATGTAAATGAACTTGAATATCTCAATGTCAAGTCGCCAGAGTGTTTCAGGTGAGTCAGGTGAGTTATCCTCCGCTCGCGCAGGTTCGGTTCCGGTCGATCGGTGAATGTTTGAAGCGTGTAAAGAACAATAACTTACTGTCGACGCCGCAGTCCGCGCAGCTGCCGTTCCCCGGTTTCTGCAGGACGTGTTTGAGGGTCCTGGCGGCTCGCTCGTTGTCCGTCATCGGTCCGGTGGAGCGGCGGATCGGTGTCTCCTCAGGAGCTGCAGGAGGAGGCGCTGGGCTGATGGAGGTGTTTCAAACATTCGGAAGTGGAGCGGCAGAGTTTGTTCAGACTTGTTGTTCCGCATCAGAAACACCGCAGAATGTGTGTGTGTGTGTGTGTGTGCGCGCGCGCGTGTGCGCGCTCCAGAGCGCCGTCACATCAAATGCATTATAAACACTTAAACTCACAGATTAAACATCTATTATTTACACCCCACATAAAAAATTATGTAGTAAACTGTATTTACTATTTTAAACTGTAGTAAATTATAGTACATTTTAGTTTATTATATATTTATAGTTTGTTCATTTGTAGCCAACAGCCTACTATTAATTGCTACTGTAGTAGGCTATTCAATTTTTTAATTTATACTAGCTACTGTATATCATAATGTAGTATTAAATCCAGTGATAATGAATGAGTTACTTTAGGTAACATGAAATATGAAAATACAGTGTGTTCTGCTCAGCAAACGATGCACTCTGTACTTGTCGAAACTTGTACCGTTTGTAATATAGTCTGGGCGTTTTGTAAGGAAAACAATAAAGTTACTGTTTAGTTATTTATTTAGTTACAATACAATAACATGTATCAGCGCGCGGTCGCGATTTTCAGCAAACAAAGTTTACAGATAGGCCTACGTTGTAAGCAAGTACGTTCAGTTGCCGTCAATTAACTCATTACACAAATCTACTGTATGTAGATGTACATATAAACCACATCAATTTTAAGTTTAAGATTATATACGAATAACGATTTATTTAACATGATTATGAATATTAACACTCAGGAAGACTAAACCCGCCGAAAGAAAGAAATTGCTGAAACAAATAGGCTACAATACTTTATCATATTTTTATCGTTTTCTATTTTTCTTTATTTATGTTTTATTATTATTATTGCTATTTATTTATTTAAGTAGAAATAAGAATCTGGTTTGTATTTAAAACTTATGCTACAATATAAAAGACTTGATGCCGTTTTGGTTCAATTTAAATTTAAACAGCAAAAAAAATAAATGCATGTCAATTCATAAACATATATTTATTTACTCATCCAGTAAGCTGACCTCAGTATAAAGCATATGAATGACTTATGTTTCTATTCATGCATTTAGTGCACACCTTTGTCCAAAGCGATAAATTAAAATAACATAAGAAATTGATCTCATAAAGTACAGTGTCAGCTTTATTAGAAAGCTAGGGTGGGAGGGAGAGATAGAGCAGAGGGGAAAAGGGAAGATTAATTTTATGCAAATGTCAAATGCAAAGATGTTAACAGTAGGCCTATTTCATTAATTAGTGAATAATTTGATAACCATACATGACTTACTTGTCTGGTTTCACTGTCACTGTCTGTCCACGTGGTGGAGGCAGATCACTGTGGATCAGTCGCTCTTTACCTGAAACAGAATGTTTTGCTTGTGTTATAGTATTTTCTCAGGATACTTACTAAACTCTCTTATAGCAGAAGCTGAAAGTGCGTATAAACAGCACGCCAAAGAAAAACAAAAAATTGTGGTAATGATATGCAACAATATTCTACACGTCATATGCACGCCAACAGATTTCGCATCATATGCACACGAAAACGGCTAATTTGCACGCCAAAGTCGTAACAATACCGCGAGTTTTCTTTTTCATTTGAAGTACTATCTATACGTATTTTCATAAAATCGGCTCTTCATTCACTCAGTCCTCAGTTCAGCGCAGATCTTCATCAGACTGACCGACCGCTGTGATACAGTAGATCAGATGTGCTGTGACTGTAACACTGTCTCCATGGCAACCCCAAATGATGCTGCCACAACGACCACCGAAATAGCACAAATAAATAAAGAAGTGAAGCCGGGAGCGCGGGACTTCCTCGCGGACATTACAACAGATCGAAGGATAATGAATCAGACTCTCGCTGCTCAGTCATCGTTTGTTCAGATGAAGGCTGGCGGACTGAAGCGATTAAAGAAGTGACACGATCCATTAAGATCCGTTGTGTGTCCAGGGTTGTGACAGTCCAGCTCATCAGCCTGACCTCACATCACATTCCATTAGTTTGTGTCAGACACCTGCAGTCCTCCTCTGAAATCACATTCATACAAATGATTCATTTACGGAGCCCGGAAAATACTTCATGTGCGATTAGAATTCACAGGCCAGGAACTGTAATGACTCGTGCTGCTCCACAGATCTGACTATCCGCCTTTATGAGAATCTGCAGGGATGTGTAATTCTTTAATCAAGACGAAGAAAGTCTCGGTTCCCCTTAAGGATTTTCCTCATTTACGTAACCATCTCGAAGAGGCTTTGAAGAGCTGCAAAGCACTTTTCATTTAAAGCTGTGGAACAATGTATTGTGGGAAAAAAAAATATAATGAATAAGAATTGAATTCAAGACAAAAAGATTAATCACAGACTCTCTTCTCAAACAAACCTGCAGAAATTACATTTTATTGCAGTTAAGTGGCCGGCCTCATGAAAATACTGTAAGTATTAATAGTACGTAAAAAAATAAAAACGAAAACTTGGTACTGAGATGCAAAAATGCATTTTGACGTACATATGACACGCACCTGTTTGCATGTAATTTGCATACAGTATGATACGCATTTACTCCACAACCCTATCCCTAAACATCGTGTAGTATTTATAGCAATCTATTTTTACGTATCAATGAGATTTTCATTTTATTTGGCGTACTATTTATACTCACTTTCACGAGATCGTGTAGCAATGTGATGATGCATTTATATATTTCCATTATTGGATTGCATTTACATTTTTAATAAATAAAACCATATTGTTACTTTTCCTGTTTTATAAAGTAATAGAAATGCAGAATTAAAATTTTCAAATTGAAGTAAAAAAATGCACACAAAAAAAAGTCTGAGGGGGAAAATACTATACGAAATAATGTTTTGTATTAAAAACATACAATATAATAGACTAGTAAAGGGCCTTTTGCTGAAGATACTGTATGATCATTTGATACAACCAAAAAACTTGATTGTTCTATGTTTAGAATGGTATTGTGGATTTTGTTTGTTTGCTTTTTTCGCTTTCAGAGAAAAAATAAATGAGAAAAATTGTACTTCTTGTAGTTTCTGTTTACCACTTTTAAGTTCACTCAACTATGAGTGAACTTAACTATGAACTGAACTATAACTTCTGCTTATGAGAAGACCAGAAATATCAAAATAATTAATATGGGCGCAATACTCTCAGCTGCATTTAACACATTGTATCATGTTTAAATACACTACACCCCACCTACCAACCCCCCATCAAAAAAATAAAAATAAAAATAAAATATAAATACAGTATACATAGAGAGAGAGAGAGAGAGAGAGAGAGAAAGAGAGAGAGAGAGAGCATATTACTCATATAGCTAAAGAAAGCTGAAGCACAAAGCAAAAAGAGGAAGAGATTCCGCAGTCTCAAAACAAGTAACACTCATGTGAAGAATCAGATTGAGGAAGAAGTGAGGAGTAAAAAGAGAGAGAGGAGGAGAAAAGGCCATGAGCTGCTTCTTCAAGAAATCACCATATTAACCAGCAGCTTAACATCCTGACCTTTAGATAATGGAGCTGCACATTTCACTGTAATTCATCATTACTTATCAGCTGAAGACACACACACACACACACACACGTCTGAAGCTTCTGCATGTGATTTGTTTATTTCTTGGCTTTATCAAGACCAAAGATCTCTGTGATGTTCTCAGATAGAAATTCCATTATACTGAAACATCCTGCCACTTTAAGAAGGTAAACCTACTTTATAATGAAAAAAGGAAAGTTTACCTTCTTAAAGTGGAGTCATAGAAGAAGCACATTTTTCGGTTCCCCAAAGAAGTGATCAGTTCTTAAAACAACCATGTTTTTATAGTTTAAAGAACATTTTATTAACCTGAAGAAACTTTTTTTACTACAAGTAATGATTCATGGAATAAAAAGATAACATGAATGTTAGCAGTTCCTCATGAAACCATCAACACCGATACAGAGTGTGTTGACATGACTAAACCACAGAAAGGACTTTTCTGAACTTCTGTAGCTTTCTGATGTCACACAGGTGAACATCAACACACGGCCGTCCACATTTACAGATCAGTGATCAGAAACCAGCAGTTAAACTGAGGTCGTGAGGAGGAAGCAGAGCAGATATTATTCCTGACCAGAAGAACTACCATTAAATGTGTAAAACGCTTGAGCTGTTCCTGAAGATGTTCAGCGTTCGCAGCTTTAAAAGTTAATGAAGGATTTAGGAGTGAATTTTCTCATAATTCCCGTCAAACTCGTGTTCTTCTGCGTGGCTGTGGAGAGTCTCTAGTGTCGGTGGTAAAGGCTGTAGCGGGCAGATTTAGTCTCAGCTGTTAGCATACGGCTGTAATCTGCTCCGGCTGCGCTCTGCAATCCTAACGGCCGTTTGCCGTCGCGGTGGAGGCGTTTGATGTGACTCGGAGGGAGGCTGCGGTGGGCGTCTGTTTGCTCAGTGCCACGCTGAATGCATGCCCATCGTTCACGCCACGAGCCACTCTGGGCACAAGCACACACTCAAGCTATCTTTGTGAGGACAGACTTTGTTCTGATGGGCTAGAGATTGCATTGTGTCAAAGTGCCTCACTCAAACCTCTTATCCTAAACCTACCCTTTACCAAATTATAATCTGACCCCTGAAACTTAGTCTTGAATCTCAAACTGGCTCTCAAAAAAAATGAGGACCAGCCAAAATGTCTTCACTTTACAAAACTGTGCTCACTGTGATGGTTTAAATCTCAAACTGGCCATCACTAAGACAGCTGTACAAGTGCACACACACACACACACACACACACAGATGACAGAGCTGATATGAGGAACACTTTATCTGAGAGTTAGGAAACCATGAATCTTGGAGGAGATGCTCCTGATGCACCTGTTGGAGAAAGTTTGCAAATGTGCGAATGAATAATTTGTCTGATATCTTCTTACACTGCTTCCATTCTTCAATATAGTTTAATGACAACTGAACATGAAAAAACAACTCTACTATATAATCATGAAATGCATAAATATAAAGTATACTTCTTTTTAATGAAGCTCACCATGGCAAAAAAGGCAGTATGAATTATGAAATATTATTACAATTTAAAATAACTGTTTTCTATGTGAATATAGATTTCTGTGAATTTATTTCTGACTGTATTTCCAGCATTGTTACGCCAGTCTTCAGTGTCACATGATCTTCAAAAAATCATCATAATATACTGATTTACTGCACAACAAACATTTCTGGTAACACTTTAGAATAGATAAAACTTACTGTTAACTGTTAACAATGAATTTTCCCTCAATACATTCTTAATTTGCTGCTTATTAACAGTAAGTGCAGTAGTTGTTAAGTTTAGGTATTAGGTTTGATTATGAATGTAGGATGAGGTCATGTAGAATATTCCATTAATATGTGCTTAATTAGCGCTAATAAATGATTAATATTCTAGTAATATGCATGCTTTGAAGCAACTAATAGGTGTAACCATAAAATAAAGTGTTTCTGATTATTATCTATCATCTATACACGTATATCTAAGCGAGCGCAGCAGCAGCGACTGTGTTTTAGTGTGTCGCTGAGCTCATGTGGTCTCTCTGCAGCTGTAATATTTCATATGATTGTTCCTCTGCACAGTCCTGATACCAAACTGTGTGTTTGAGCAGCGGCTGCATTAATATTAATGAGGGGAAACTCTCCAGCGTCGCTCACAGCTGCACTGCTGCCAGCTGAAATCCATCATCACATGTCACAATCTCACCTGAAAACACTGACGCCGGGGTTTAAGAGCTCCACGAGAGACCAAGACAAAGACAGCGAGCCGTCAATTAGTCAAAGATTCAGGGTGATGCAATAACTTCAGCTGAGAAACGTGAACTGCATGTTTTGAGTTTGCTGAGGTTTATGCCTGATGGATTAGAGGAGGAGATTCTGCGTCGTTTTCAAATGATAAGACTGATAACTCAAAACACATGGAACAAGAAACGGACTGTAAGCCTTCATGAGGAGGATGATGATGGCGAGTGTGTTCACTTTATATTCAGTGAAGCTCATAAATAGGTGCACTGTTTTCACTTTTCATAAGGCTGCTATTGTAGTGTTATAAACGCACTGAGGGGTCATGGAATGAAAAATCAAAAGGTTGTTGATATTTCGAATCTGCGCTGCAATAATAAAATCAGTACAGACTGTTCTAAACATCTTTAACCATCACTGTGATCGGCATCACACAGCAGCGGGTGTTTCTGTGAGAGGACACGTCCCTTTAAACAGAGTGTTTTTATTTGGCGCCTTTAAATTGAGCGAAAACAAGGATGCAAAATTCCCTTTTTTTCACTTTTACATTTCTGATACAAAAATAAACAAACCCCAAGAAACATATAAAAATGGCGTTTCATGACAACACAGATATTTTCACACAAAAGTCATTGTTCTGTCATTGTTTATGTCATTCCTGCATGACTATCTTCTGTCAAAATATCTATTCTGTTTTCATCTGTGTCTTGCTAAATAAAATCTACAGGTTTGGAATATCACTTTTTATACTTAACACAGCCTTTCATGACTCACATAATTCACACAAATTATCCTCAAACATATCTTGCGTTGCTTCAGTGTTTGTTTTCGTTACTAGAAATCTCACACTGGAATTTGGGTCACGTACCGCAGAGATCTGAACCTCTTCTACATGCTCTTTCAGAAGTAATCCAGAAAACTTCACATCTTTCCCAAACTAACTAGGTGACTACTGTACAATATGTTATTGAATGACATCCAATTTTTGCAGATATTCATACATCACCAAGTCAAGGCTGTTCTGTGCCTTCTTAAAATTCAGTTTAAAGATGCATGTAATGCTGCATGAAAGCCAGCTCTTAATTAAGTCCATCTTAGCACATTTAGTGCGTAAATGCATGAAACAGTCTGTGTAAAGACACCTAATGGCCACTTTATGAAGGGCTGCTTTTGCAGGGTGAATTTGGCAAGGAGAAGGAAATTGAACGGCAAATTCAATTCATCTCAAACAGTAAAATTGCCTTCATCATGAAACTGATCTGGCAGCACATTCACACCCTGAACCCACACTAACACAAAAGCCGGATCGTGAGGACTCCCGCTGAATACTGAAGGAAAACATGCCTGACCCTCCCAAACTATTTCAATTACTGAGGCTAAAGTCAACAACGGCCCGAGACACTTTTCAATTTCACACTCTGCAAACAGCCGGCGGCCCGTCCTGAGCTTTACCTGCACAACAACAAAGATGGATTCTGGTTTGTTTTTACTCAAACGCTGACAGAGTGTTTTGGGAAGAAAAGCAGACGGAGGCTTTTGTTTGAACCCCGTTACGAGGATCAGTGAACAACACGATTCACACCCAACGCAATTAATATCCTGAGCATCTGCCTCGTGTTGTCAATACTCATCCCATCACACGTAAACAAACACAGACACAACCATTACAGCAGCAGAGGACAGATCAAGGTGATTTAAGCAGAATAATCCAGAAAAACACCAGAACCCTTCACCGTCGGTGCACAAGGAAATGAGCAATTATTCTATAAAAGGAATCATTCCGGTGCTGGATGCTGATTGGGTAATATCATCCCATAAATACTGAAATACGCTAATGTTACAAAGTTGGGGTTGTTTTGAATAAAGAAATTAGTTATTGTCCTTATCAGTGAAGCATTACATTAATTAAAAGTGACAGTAGAGACGTATTAAAAAAGATTTCTATTTTAAATAAAAGTTGCTCTTTTCAAATTTCTATTCATCTGTGAATCCTGGGAAAATTAGGGGAACATCTGAAAAAATTAGGGAACATCTCCCCCTCTCTCTCTCTCTATATATATGTGTGTGTGTATTTATTTTAATTAATTTTTTTATGTTGCAGTCACATCATAGGACACAGTCCAATTTTTATTTTGTCAACTACCCATATGCATGTGTGTGAGAAAGTCTCTGTGTGTGTGTGTGTGTGTGTGTGTGTGTGTGTGTGTGTGTGTGTGCGTGAATCAGAGCAGTGTTGGTGGAAATGTTCATGTGAGGAAACCTTTCAGTCACAGCCAACACACACTGAACACACGCGGCCTCTGATCGAGCGACTCCACCGGGACCAGAACGCACACCTACACACACACACACACACACTGGTCCAACACAACCCACAATCTGCTGCTCAAACAGACGAGCTGACAGCACAAGGAAAGCTGATGATGTTGGTGTGTGATTGTATTTGTGTGTCGACGGCTGAAAACAAGCAAATAACGACACGCTCCTGAGAGAAGCCGACACCAGATCAAAGAGACCTGCTTTGTGTTTCTTTCTTTTATCAGAGACTGACACAACACGCTCTCAACTGACTCTATACATGCATATCAATCACTCATCTAGAAACACACAGACACACACACACTGAAACTTCACGGATTAACACAAACCTCAGAGGCACAGAGAGAATATTTAAAGAAGCTCGAACCAATAAATCATAAACTCACATTTCAAAGACTCTGATTGAAGATGATTTGAGCATTAAATTCAATTTGATTCATTTTAAAATTGCATGGAAAATGATGCTTTGTAAGAGGAACAATGTTTGCAATTCTCAGAACTTTTCAAAATTGCCAAATCCAGGTGCCTCGAGTTCAAGTTTAACGTCAGCAACATCAAACAGCATAAAGACATGTACAGATGAGTGCCGCAGAGAGGAAGATTATCAGCCAATGTTTCAGGGTTTCAGCACATGACTTCAACGAGACTCTAAATCACATCAACACAGAAGCAGCAGATATTCTGTGTTGTAATGTAACCTTCATTAATAAAATGTTGATTAAAATAAGCAGGACTTACATTAATAGAGTTTCCCCTGAAATATTTGACACGTTGAAGGAACATCTCACTCTTTTGGGGGGGGTTTCAAAGCAATGCCATAGAAATAACTATTGCTTTAAGAATATTTTACCACACTGGCAAAATGTTGTCCTTAATTTAAGCAAAATGCACTTCATTTGTCACCTGGAAGTCCTTTTACTAGTAAAAGTATCTTGATTCAAGACTTTTTAAATATTTAAAAATACTTTTAAAGAACCTTTTCTCAGCTATAAAGAATAATTTGCCCAATGGAAAGATTCCATAAAGGTTCTTCAATGAACCATCACTGCCAAGAGAAGTTCAAAAATTAAACATAAGTATGGATGAATCGTTCACTGTCAGATCATTTGCAAACAGATCCCATGCCATATCATTTAATACAAAAAGCCTGAGAAAATATCAGAGTTTCTGCAAAACATATATTTTGCAGCACAACTGTTTCCAACACTGATAATAATCAGAAATGTGTGTTGAGCAGTAAATCAGTATATGATCAATGATTTCTGAAGATCATGTGACACTGAAGACTGGAGTAATGATGCTGAACACCACAGAAATAAATTACACTTTGACATATTCACAGAGAAAACAGATATTTTACTTTGTAATAATAAGTCACAGTTTTGCTGTATGTTTGATGCCTTGGTGAGCAGAAGAGATTTCTGAAAAAATGTTTTCAACTTTTGTGCATTTTATGTTGTAGGATGTGTGAAGATTCTGCAAAATGTCTTATTTAATGTTCTAATGTTGCCTGAAGTACTTTTTTTAAATATAGAGGCAGACATATGTCGTTTTGCCATCAGGCTCTTGCGTCACAACTTACTAAAAGATTCATGTTGATTCAGCGCTCGACTTCATCACTGAACTGCAGTAATTATAATGTGGTTTGGGGCAGATCGTCTCATTCATCATAAATCATGTGTGTGTTGAGCTATTTTGGTGTTTTTCTCACAATCCCATGAATCTGAAGTTGAAACCGATCATGAACAGCATGTCTCTGGAAGCACTTCCTCCATCCTCTCCTCTTTCACGGCCGTCATTCTGCGCTGTTAAAATCAGAACTCTCTTATAAGTGCAGATATTATGTATATTACATGTAGCGGTATTAATTGTGAATCTCTGCTATCTGAGCGTTATGAGCTGTCGTCTTCCGCGGGTTTGAGCGCCATCGTGGCGGCGTCTAATTAAAGCACTATCGGTGCGCGGCAGAGCGCTGTAATTATAGAAGTAAATTGAAATTCAAATTGAATCGGGAGCCCTTATTGTAAACCTCTGTAAAACTCAACATTGCGTTGTTGAGGCTTGCATGAGTTTTCAGAGCTGAACTCTGATGCGTGTCGTGACTAGATTGACTGAAGCAGATGAACAAGTGCGTCCTTCATCTGGAGAATCAACATCAAATCACCATCTCGAACCGAGCGCATTGAAAAACAGCTACAGCAGTATTTTTGATTTATTTAGTTTATTGTTATACCTCAGTCTCATTTCTAACTTGAATAATCAGTTCATTAAAAAATGTTTATTTGCTGAAAATGGAGGAGGCGCTTTTACAGATATTATAAATTAAGGATTTTTGTAAAAAACTGCTATTGTGATCAGCTGTGTAGGCTCAGATCAACTGTATGTAGTTCATGTGTTTGAAGCTCTACAGTGAGTGTAATTCATAAATATGTTAAGTTAAACAATTAATTAATAAAAGTAAGTTTTTAATTGAAAATCTATATTTACAGAATATACTGATGGTATAAATACCTTGAGCAAGTTTTTAAATTAAAATGTAGTTATTTTTTTTAAAGATTTAGAAGTTTTAAAGATTTTATTAATTTACTAAATTTCCAAATGTATGTATTTATTTCAGAATTTAAAAGTTATTTATTAATGTATTATTGAACTTTTTTTTTTTTACATTTGAAAATAAGAAAACAATTAAATACAACTATTAACATCCATTTAAAAGTGATTTATTTGTATGTTTGAATCATGAAATTCATTTACTAATTCATTTATTTCATTGGTGAGTCATCTATACTGGAATAGATTCTCCAGAAGACACACAATCGATCGATCAGCTTAAAGTCAGATAAACAGAGAGAGAGAGAGAGAGAAAGAAAGAGAGAGGACAAGACCATTAGATAAACGACTGCAGAGAGCCAATCCCACTCAGACTGAGCCATTATCTCATCATGTCACAGTAAATCCAGACAGACAAACTGAATCAGACACTGACAATCTACAGCTGATGGACCTGCTGCGCGCACACACACACACACTGGAGGAACGGACACTGACCATGATGTTATTTCTAGAGGGTTGAGGGCTGTGCTGATGGCTGTCGTGGGCGTTTACACCACATAGTAACTGACCGCTGCTCACTGCTCATTTGCACGGAGGGAAGCACTGAGAAGAGAAACCCACACACACTCACAGGTGGCAGATCTGCTCTGCCCTTGTTCACACTCATGGAGACAAACAGCGACTGATGGGCTTCCTGCCGTGGCCTCTGCTAGTTCATTAGCATATGTTAATGAGAGTGATCAGCTCATGGTCCAGGAGCAGATGTGGACAGATGTCCTCAAGCACACACACACACACACACACACACACCTGCTGCGTCCATCTGCTGTTCTGATCGGCTCACAGGTCAGGAGAACACCAGTCCGGTCTGTTCTGATCGAGACGATCTTCAACACACACGCTAGTTAGGACAACAAAATAAAAAGACAGTTTGATTCTCAAAAACAGTAAACAAGGTTTGCCATCACAGGAATAAACTCCTTAACAAAATACAACAGAAAAAACTTTTTATGGTAAAAAAAAAGGCACAATTTTACTATTTATACTTTTATATGAACTACATCGGTTCACATGGACTAACAATGAACACCATTTATTAATCTTAATAATGTTTCACTGATACATTTTTTAAAAAGTGTATCGGTTAACATCATCACTTGTAACAATATATAATTTATTGTCAGTTTGTGTTAGTCAGTGTGTTAACTAATAAGAACTTATTGTATAAAAAAAAGCCTGTTGAGTTTTTCCAAAGTAATTAGGCAAAATGAATAATTAGACAATGATCATTTAGTAGTTATAAATCAAACTACTTTGGTGCTGTGGGCCTAAAGTGAACATGTTAAAATCATAGATCTTCAAAGAGCAGGATCCTCCGACAGCTCATTAAGATCTTCTCTGAAGGGAGGCTTCGTTACTCGACTTAAACTAACTGTTCAACCCAACACCTCACAGCAGAAAGACATCCTCCTGACAGACATCAATGAACGAATCAAGCACTGACACAACTAGAGGATGTAACTAACTACCCATGATAACTAAAACTCTGCTGATTCACTGACATCAGTAAAGCAGTTCAGACACTTTATTAAGCTTGTGAATGAGGAAATGCTACAACACCAAAGAAAATGCATGAAAGTCCCCTAACTTCAGAAGAACCAAAGCAGAATTTCAGTTTCATCTGAATGGAAATCTCTGAGATAAGGCTGGGCAGTAGACAGAATATTTACTACAGAATTATACTGACATTATGAATAAAGCAAATATTACAATGGTTTAAATGCTTTATATTTGCTCAGAGTTTTAGAAAGACCATGTCAGCATCACTTTTAAATGGTTCATTACAATAAATCGATTCCAAACAATCAGACGCTTCATCATCTAAAAATGTTCAGTGAAGTCATGTGCCATTTAACATGCTTCGACAGGTTTCCGTACAAATATATATATATAGGTCAGTATTGCTATGCATTGTTCACTTGATGTATTAAATATCGTTCTTGTGTTCATTTAGTCAGAAACATGCCTTGATTATTTAAACTAAAGCTTCTCCTGGCAACAAGAATTATTTGGTTGAAAAAAAAGAGTTTCAGAACAAATACATAAATATCGGAGGTGAATATATATTTCACGTATCTTAAAATATCAAGTTTTCTTTTGACTTTGTGCCCAGTTTTTTAGCACTGTAGATCCAGCGAGAATGATTTGATCACAGCTGGAGTTTCGAAATAAGGACACTAAAGTATACTACAGAAATTTTGATGCAATCATGCAAATGAATGTGATTTGAGAGTCCTTTACAAACAACTCAGCTGTGCAAATGAGAAACAAAATCAGTAAAATCATTTCACTGATCTGCCTCAGGTTCAGCATCTCATTAAAGGCCAGAAACATATGCGCTGATTGTACTCGGTCAGTGATGCAGGTGCAAGAAAACTGCAGGACTGAAGGGGGCGATAGAGTGTCCAATTAAAACCATAAACATAATATTCCTTGTCTTGACCGTTTGAGTGACGCTGGCAGCAAATCGCGTCTCAAACTTGCATGGCATGCACATGAATGATGAAACGTAACGCAGAGCTAGAGAGATCGTGTTCATGTTCTTGTGTGTAGTACATTTTTGGCCTCAGAACCACATGTGATCGTGTTTTTAGGAGATGGTTGTACAAAATGCAAAGTGGAAGACAGAGATGTAAAACTACGCAAGCAAAAGAATGACATTTCACATAACACTTTGAAAATAAATCAACACTTTTTGCCATCTTCACAGTACAGTGACATCATCTCTCATGCATGATTTCCAGAGACAAACATCAGCTCTAATCCAAACCCTAGTGTGTGACCTCGCTGTTTACAGTAGTCATTGAAATGAAACCCTCACAACAGCTCAACATCATGGACAGAAAAGTGCAGAAATCTTTCCAAGAACTCATGAACGCCTAAAAAAATATGATTTGCATGCATGCATGTTTATCTGTACTGTACGTATGCTAGAGGATCTTATGACGGTCTCCGGAATGATAAAACATGATAAAAACTGCAATGTTGTCCAGCTGGGCAGCTCAGTAGGTTTAGGATCAGAGCTCATGTTTCTGCTTCTACCATCATTACACTAGAAACACAGAACATCCAAAAACAAACCCTACAAGATCCTCAATCATCCTGTAGAGTCCAGCATTCAGTGCGTGTCGTGGTTCGGGCTTGAGAAGTTTCCTCAGTCAAGTCAATATTCTTAACTACCATTACACTTATAAACTCACCCTGCAGCTCTAATGATTTGTGGGCGGCTGCTAAAACTCAATTCTCCAACATAAGAATAAAGTGAAAGACACCGTTCTAACGCCACGTTCACGTCACGTCAGAATTACTGCACGAGATCTGAACACTGATGCAGAAATGATGCATTTCTAGAGCAGCGATTAGTTTAATGATGCTTCATTTGTGTCTTTAGCTCATTGTTAGACTGTCCTGCATTAAATGAAACAACGACGAGTACAAGAGGTGATTTAGCCTTCTGGGTTTGGACATCACTGCTGCAGCACTCTATACTGAAGCTACCAATTGACCAAGTCAAGTCAGAGCTTTAATAATCTGCTGGTTTCTTGTAAAAGAGTTGTACCAGTATACCATTCATATTTTCCTATTGTAAAACAGTATCACACCAGTGAAAAAGTAATATATTTATTTCATACTAAGTATAATTCAAATCTTTTAACATATTTACTGACAGATCACTCGAGACCCACTGATATTAAAAAAATCTTTAAACTTTATTTGAAGTATAACTTGTGCACAATGCATATTTCTTTTTAATCAGCCTAAAATGCATGTTAATGTAACTTGACCTCTAAATGCTAAATATTTAAAGTGCACCTAAAGTATACTTGCAATAGTTCCACTTAAGTACAATCAAATATGTGTCTTTAATCGGACTTCGGCACTACTTCTGCACAATTAATGTGCGTTAAGTACAAATAAGTTCTTCCAATTTTAACAGACTACCAGTTTAGTATTTTAAAAGTACAATTGCATGGCATTTTATTAGGTACATAAATATGAAAATGTATTTGTAGTATACTGAGCATGAAATAAATGTAATTCGAATACATTTAAGAATATTAATTTTTTTCACTAGGCCTGAAATGAGCAGTATGTTAAAATTCATAAAACACTTGGCAAAAAGTACCTGGATGACTTTCTGCTAGTGGACACATTACTATCCCATGAGGCCATGGCAAAGGAACAGCCACACCACGCTGCTTTCATCTAGCCAGAGGAGAACTGGCCCCTGACTGAGCCAAGTTTCTCCTGAGGGTTTTTCTCCATTCTGTCACCGATGGAGTTTTGGTTCCTTGCCACTGTCGGCTTTGGCTTGCTTAGTTTGGGACGCTTGACTGATTGCACAGACACTATTGGAAGAGAGCTAAACTGGATGATGACATAATGATTTTACTTTAACTGGAATTATGACTCTTTGCCAGTGCCCTCCTGCATGATCAACACTGTTTTCCTGTTGACACTTTGACACAATCAGTATATAAACGTGACTTGACTCCATAGGTCACATAAAAAGCATGAAGTATGTCCACATCCACATATTGATACAAGAACAAATGTAGTACTTGAACACTATAGGATTTCAGATGCACTTCCTATCTTGTTCAGTATTTTGTCTCATTTCCCAGTACAAGCATCCAAACATCCTTGGGGAAAACATGACAAGCTAAATTTAGTCAAGTTTATGCTTTAAACAAGACAATTTGCCAACAATTTTCTCTGAGAAAAAGGCATATCCTCCACAGTGTTTTAAGATGCTTTTAGAAGAAAATTACTTTCTCAACCACAGCACTCATTATGGCAGTAATCTCGACATGACATGAACGCAGCACCGTACGGCACCTTTCAGCGCTGAACGTGTCACATGCTACACGCCTGGTGTCACCTAAAGTTCGCTACACACGCCGGCTGGTGAGGTTCTTAGTCTGTTTTGCCTATGAATTAATGTACTCAGTTCCAGAACATTCTACGCTACTCCATGACTACCGCATCTCCCCCGAGGCGTCCAGTGTAATGCCCTGAAGAAGAAAAGACACTGTGTTGCTGTGGCTGTGAGCTTCAGCTGGTCAGTAGCATGATAGGAACATGTTTGTGTCATTGGAGATAAAAATGAAGAGGAGTTCACGGAAAACACCGGATCAAACCCGCGCATTTCATCTGTTCTTACGGCAGCCAGAACCCACAGTCTGGCTGCATGTCTTAGAACCAGCAGGGGACGAATCCCTCTCAGTTTCCTCACCTGTTACTTCAGTCCAAGAATCGAATCCGTATAAGTACCTCTCATCTCTATTCTGAACTGCAAGGCTCCCCTGTACTAAACTCCCAGTGCTGTTGCACTTCTTGGCCAGTGGCGGCGCCAGTGAATCAGGCGGGTGCAGAGACGTCAAAGAGAAGCTACTCAGATTATCCGATAACTGTTCCGGATTACTAGGTCCTACAGCCCTAACCCTGGATCCAGTGTCCTCATCTGAGGGGTCCTGTTGGATCCAGTTAGGGGTTGTGCAATCACTGTATCTGCTCCGATTCCTGTGGCACCCCCCAGTGGCCTGGACCTGGTTGAACAGAGTCTGAGATCTCTGGCTGAGTTCTGGATGAGGGACGTGGGTTCGGCTGATCGAGGGTGGCGTAGGGTCTCCTGATGGGGAGATGCCCTCCTCCAGCATGGTCTGCAGGCTGCTCACCGAACTGCCCGTGGCCAGCGAGGAGTTACTGTGGGATGTCTGCAGGAAGAAACCACAAGACAGTCAAGAAAGAGAAGCAAAGGTGAATATAGACATGAGAGGGCTCTGCAAATTTTCTGTCTGCGACTGCGGATTTATATAAGTGTGCCGCAAAAGCTCTGAAAAGTAAAGGTAAAAAATTTTAAATGCCCCAAGTGGCTGGACCTAGTATAGGTCATATACCCCGCCCTCTCAATGTAATCTAATGGAGCATGCGGCAAACAAAATAATCAAATTACCCTTTAAATAAATTTGCTCCAAAGATGGTTTACATTTCATTTGAGGTAGTTCTTAGCATGGTGATGTACATTGGTGTCATGATTGTGGCCTTGTCATTGGGTCTGCAGGAGTTTGGGTGGGATCACGACTGCATAGACTCGAGCTCCAAATGAATCACAACCAAATTAAATTGTTTTAAAAAGATGACAGCGGCAATACTGGAATGTTTTGACTTCACTTTTCTATAGTGGAAGGAAGTGGAGCAGGCTGATTGCAAGTAAACCAGATATCAATGCCAGTTGGATTAAGTTAGGCTCCTATCAAATTTCAAAACAGGCAGTGATGTCGAATCAGTGGGAGGGGCTAAACAGGCTGTGCTCTTGAATTGGTGGGCAGGGATACATGTAGAAGCAGGCATTGATCTCTGCGGAGAGGGGTTTACTTTTACATCCTAAAGTGGCACACTGCACAAACTGTGGATTTAGCAGACTGGCTTCACTGTGAGTTGTTTTTAGTACAACGAACTGTGACCAAAAGATAAAGGAAATTCTGATTTCACACTCCTTTAAGTGGATGACTGTCCAGAATAAGCTGCAAAATGGATGTAACTTAAATGTTTAAATGAATGTCATTAATTACAGTACTTACCCTTATGTTGTTCCAAACCTGTAAAAGCTTTGTTGTCTTTAGAACACAATTTATGATATTTAGCATGAAAACCGGGAGGCTTGTGACTGTCTCTTTTTCTGCCAAACATGTCTGTAGTCAGAGTCTGTCAACCTGAGACCCCTTCATCCTTAGGCTGGTATCTAGACACTTCACTGTAGGCCATGTTTGAGTCAGAACAGTCGTCTGTCATGTTGTATGAGTGCAGTCTCTTACCTGAGAGCCCATGACCCTGCTGTTGGCCCCTGGGGACCTGAGAGAAGCCCATGAGGCCGGAGAAGCGTGTCTGGAGCCCGGCTGGGCCACTCCAGTGGCTGGGCTGCCTTGGGGAATGGCAGCAGTGGTGGGGTGGAAGAACTCAGCCGGGAGATGAAAGAGAGGTGAAGACATCTGGCCGTCTGCTCCACTGCCATCTGCCACACACAAACCATCAGCCCGTTTCAGCAGAACACAACAGGTGCTTTAATACTACGTCTTCATTAAACCGAATACATTTAAAAAGTGTTGTTTTTCTTTTTCCAGAAATTTTCCACCAAGTTTCTCAAACAAACTGAAACATCAGAAAACTATATTTATATACTGTAAATATACACAGTACAGGTCAAAAGTTTGGACACTCCTTCTCGTTCAATGTGTTTTCTTTCTTTTCATGACCATTTACATTGGTAGATTTAAAACTATGAATGAACACATGTGGAGTTATGTACTTAACAAAAGTAGGTGAAATAACGGAAAACATCTTTTATATTCTAGTTTCTTCAAAATAGCCACCCTTTGCTCGTATTACTGCTTTGCACACTCTTGGCATTCTCTCGATGAACTTCAAGAGGTAGTCACCTGAAATGGTTTTCCAGCACTCTTGAAGGAGTTCCCAGAGGTGTTTAGCACTTATTGGCCCCTTTGCCTTCACTCAGCTGTACAGTTCACCCCAAACCATCCCGATTGGGTTCAGGTCCGGTGACTGTAGAGGCCAGGTCATCTGCCGCAGCACTCCATCACTCTCCTTCTTGGTCAAATAGCCCTTACACAGCCTGGAGGTGTGT
>JAUCMU010000052.1:327906-339152 GCA_032275025.1 Enteromius treurensis
TGAACACTGATTTCTAGTCGTGTCCTCTTTTGGAAGCACTTTCACAACGACACACAGCGTCTCCAGAACATGGCGCCGCAGCAACACTACAGACAGAATAATAGCTCCGCCTACTTTCTTTGTGGAAACATTTGGGCGGAGTTTGAAAATAAACCCACTTTCAGAGGGTTGTGGACAAAGTCTGAAACTTTAATCTTTGCAGCTTAAAGGATCTTATCTATGCACTCACAGCTTGTAACACTCCAAAGAGAAAGGAAAACTTGAAATCGCTTTAAAAATGTGCATTTCATACTTGCAATGTGATGATCAATATAAAATTGGGATTATCTGGTTAGTAACATTTTTTTTGAAAAAGTAATCCATTAAAGTAAACTTTAATAGCAGATTTCCAGCGTGACTCCACTGTAGATGTTCCTCTAAACCCGTGTGCAGTACCACTAATGGTTTGTTCAAAAGTTTTTCGCCCAAAGCATCTCTTTAATCATCACTTTGTGATATGCTTATATGAGTGCTGAACTGATCACACGCTGTGAAATTCTCAGGGGTCACATGTTTGTGCTTCTGCGGTCTCTGAGTAACCTCACATGTGTTTTTTGTCACGTAAGGCAGGCATCTAGGAAGGACTCCTCCCGCTATCAGCAGGACTCTAATCAGATCTGTGAGACTCATTTAAACTCTGATTCTGATGAAGAACATCTGACAGACCACACAAGGAAATCCACAATGATGGGTCAATACACACAAGACTCAACCAAATTAGATGCTGAGGAGCTCAGCAGAGCAGCAGGAGTCTGAAGCGATCAGACCAGAGCAGGAGTCATTCAGTCGATATACAGAACTGTCTGAAGGGCGTCTGGACACAATACAGCAGTGACTGCATTCACTATATTTTACACCAGATTAAAGCGTTACACTAACAAACTGTACATAAATTAAATCATTTTCTACGAGTTCTCTAAGCTTATTAACAATTAATTTTCATCTCGCACAATTATGCATCTCCTACAGTAGGTCTAGATTAGAAAGTGCCGATCAAAAACACAGACCAGGAAGAAGAAGAAAAGAGCAATCTAATATGTAAGCATTTACATATGAAAAATAATGTGATGATCAACACTAGCACATAAAAATGAAAACTGCCAAATGTTGAGTGAAATATTGATCCAGAAAGTGGTAAATGCCTGTGTAAGCTTAAGGAATACTGATGGAAGCCATCTACAGCGCCTTTACTTTGATAATAGCACTGGACATAAGGTGTATTATTTGAAAATAGAAAAAAAAAAATTCTCCGATTTTTAATCAATTTGTTTTAATTTTTTATGAAACCTATCTCCATTACATTTTGATTGAAAAAAGAATGCTTGAATTTTGGATAAAACTTGAAATTAATAACACAATTTTTTAAAGAGTGTAGTATTGTATTTTCAAAAATTCTTAAAACAAAATATTCTGGGGGCCATGGTATTTTTGTGAAAATCTTTAAAAATGTAAGTGTGGAAAGAGTTAACATGAATTTTGAAATGAAGAGGCTGTAGAGATTTCTTCATGTTAGTATTGTTGATGCAAAACTGATTTTGCATTGTTCTATGTAAACATCTTGAACACATCAGATGGTAATCTCTCAATCAGATTGACTGAACATAGATTTGAACAGAATGAGAGTGTATGTGAGTACATACTTGTTCTGAGGGGAGAATAAATAAATGGACCAATCCTCTCTCTTCTCACACCAGACTGGACGATAGACCTCCATCATCTTCTGGATACGGAAGCAGAGGCTCTGCGACACACACACACACACACACACACACACACAGGACTCTGGTTATCTGAGATAAAGGCAACTATTTCCAATTTATTCTGAATAACAGTTAAATTTTCCCTGGGAGACGTTTCCAATAAACGGAGTAAAATATGAGGATTAACGCATCCGTATGACATCCATATTCATATGAGCGGACAGCTGCTGTGACCCAGCGGAGTTTGGCTATTGTGTTTGCTGTCATTGTTTATAATGAGCTTCTTCATGTTGTTTATCCTCCGCATACAAACACACGTTTGTGAATCTACTGCTGCTGTATTTCACTTACGAGACGTTTATTAAATGCTAAAATGAGCCGAGTTTCTCCTCAGTCGTCTGTCAGACGTGACGATGTGCCGCTCAGCAGAGAATCACTCTAATGATACGCTCAAACTGATTCACAATAGCGTTTTTAAATCACTTCACTGAGAGGAAGAGCTTCCTGAAGGACCTTTAAAACGGTGAGAGATCGTCAGGCTCAGAGAGAATGTGTAACTTTATCCCACTTTTCATGTGCTGCAGAGAAAATCATCTGAAATTAGCATAAAGGATTCAACAGCAGAACTGAACACTTACAGACCGCTGAAGGCAACAGCACATCTGTCTATCCACCTCTCTAACCAACTATACGTCTATCAGCCTATCTATCCACCTGTCTATAGATCTAAATGTTTATCTACTTACTTGTTTATATTTATCTATCCAACTATACGTCTGTGTATCCGTCTATCTACGAATTTATGCCTAGTACCTACCCATCTTTCTACGTATCTACTGTATCCAACTGCCTATGCATATATATTGCCTGTCCAACTAAACATCTGTCTATCCATCTATTCAACTGTCTATTCATCTATAGGTTTATTATCTATCATATGTCTGCCTATCTACTTACCTATCTATGTCTGTCTATACATCTATCCAGCTAGTATATGTGTCTATCAATCTATCTGCCTATCCATCCAACTGTCCATCCATTCTGTATATGTATTATATATATGTAACTCTATCTGTCTGTCTGTCTATGTACATGCCATATCCAACTATCTGCCTATCTATCCACCTATCTATTTATCTATACATGTATCTGCATATACTCCTGTCTATCCACTTATTGACCAACCATCCATCCATCTCTCTGCCCATCCAACTGTCTACTATCTATCAATCCTTCCATTTATCTGTAGTGAAGAGGAGCACTTGCTCATTGTCAATATTAAGATCTCATTTATAAGAAACACTTCTAGCCGTTTCAGAAAGATGTTCTGCACTCACATATTCGGTGTCTTCCTCTAGGTCCTTCTTGTCTTTGCGTGCATTGAGCTGTGGATAAACCTCTCCCAGTAGTGTCCCCTGAGGGCCAGGGCCCTTTCCATTGCAGTCCTGGTGTTCAGCAGACACGCTCTTCTTCCGGAGCAGCGGGGGGCGCTGCAGGAGTTCGGGCAGCTCGAGTGAGAGAGCTCGGCGGTGTCTGCGGGAGAGGAAGGGTGGCTGGGGCAGGAGAGACTCGTGTTCGGCCGGGTGCGAGTGAACGCTGCGGACCCGTAAGCTCCCCCCGATGACCCCTCCGGTTCTCAGGCCACGGGCGGAGCGACCCGCGCTGTTCCAGCTACACCGCCGGCTCCAGGACGGCTGAGAAGGAGCACGCCCCCAGTGGTGGTAATGGGAACTGTGGCGCTACAGAGAATGAAGGAAACCACTGATGGCACATGGAGTTTTCAGACAATATCTTTAATACTTTTCTGCACCTTGAAAGACGTAATTGTTTGGTAATCAATGAGACAATCAGAAGTCTCCTGGTTTTCATCCTAAATATCATAAATTGCATTCTGAGGATGAACAAAGTTTTCACGGGTTTGGAGCAAGATGAGGGTAAGTGATTAATGACAACATTTTCATTATGAGGTTAGGGTTAGGGTTAGGGTTAAATTCTTAGGTAGTTCTCAAATATGAAACATCCTAAAAGTTAATAAAATGTATTTTTCTGATTGTTTGGTATTTATACTGGTGGCCAAAATTGTTAGAATGTTTAATGTTTGCCATTACAAAACCCATGACATGAATTAATGAATCCGCTGAAACCTTGGAAATCATGGACTGGCCCCTCAAAGCCCAGATCAAGCAAATTTGGGGCGAGTTGGAAAATAAACTGGACAGATCTATTGTACATTCAAAGGAAAGCTTCGGCTTGAGTTCCAGAAGGCATGGGATAACATTAATGTTGAAGTTCCCAGGAAACTAGGAAAAAAATAGAGAACATTCTCAGGAAATATTGAACCGTATGTATAAAACAGAAGAACTTATCTGATATTTGTTGTGTCCGGTGCAACCATCTGCATTTTTCAAGAACATCAATAAAGTCATGTTTTGAAGGCAATATTTTCAATATTTTCATATCTGTCAGGTGTTCTAACCATTTTGGCCACCATTGCATAGGCTAACATAAAAAACAAGCTCCCTATTTCATTTGTTTTTGTATCATTATTAAATTTGAATTCTTAAAAAGTTGTCATGCATAATCATAATTGATCATTGTTTGCGTTATCAATCATTGGTGCCTACTCATGCACATCCATAGGCAGTAGTGGTAAGTATTTTAATATGGCATTTAAGAATATTCTTTTCAAAAAAACATGAACAATCATAATGGATACTATAAGAACATTATATTATGTAACCTTATATAACTTATATAAAGAAACAAAATAAGAAAAAGTTCCAGCTAGAAAGTATTTTATTCTTGAATGTTTGGTGAATCTGTTGCCTGACTCCTAACGAGCCTTTAAGCGCTGCGGATGAGTTAACTTCACCAAGTGGTGTGTGTGCGTGTGTTAATTGCAGTCGTGGTGTTTCTGATCTCGCTGACTGCACTCGCTCATTTTTAGCAGCGTGAGCGGCAAAAGCAGTTGCCATAGAAACTTGTGTTCTCCGGCGTCAAGCTCCCGTTTTGACCTGACGCTCACGAAGCCTCAGCGTTCACATCTGAGCGTCAATAAAGTGTCACAGTTCAGACGTCACGTTCGGTGACTCGAAACCTTCAGGATGAGTGATTTACGCAGCAAGAAACATTTCATTCTGTATGAAGTGTGCAAACAGTTCCTGTCTGAGCGTTCACAGGGTTTTACCGTGTTCCCAGAGACTCTTTCCCACCACAATCTCCAGACGGCACGTGACTTTAAGAACAACAGCCCAACACCCTATATTTAACCCAAGCGGCTCACGCTCGTCTCTGCTTCAATTAAAAGAGGGGTTGCTATGGAAACCCCAAAAGCCTTGGCTGAGGGTCCGTTGCACATTATCAAGAGAAATTCGTTCTCTCACAAACACACACACACACACACACACAGATGACTCTCTGCTTGAGGGATTTTCTAATTCCAAATATTAATCTGCACTAATGTTTCCTTGACTCATTACATCCACGGACACACAAACACACACACAACGAATGATCATCTGACATGATCACATTGATTTCTTCATTGACTGACCAGAGACGAGGATCTCCTGCCCAGGCAGATGGTTCTGCTCCGGTGGTTTTCTTCAGAGAAGCCAGTCTTGGTCTTCTCCTCTGCCAGCGGCGCCAGATCCAGATGCCCATTAGGAGTGAGAGACGAAAGCTTGGGATCTGGAGGAAAGAAAGAACAGTCATCCAAAGCCTAGAGCAGATCTCTGGCCTTTAACACAGGCCGTGAAGCTCTCCGGAGACGGCACTAATGTCTCTTTCATGAGTCCCTGTGGACTTCTTTGCTCTTTACCGCCACAGAAACCAGCGGATTAACGGTCCATCAAAGTGTCAAACAATCCCACAGGACTAAACAATAAAAGACGCACAGATTTCGCCCTCTCAAGTCTGTTTATCACCTCAACCAAGAGCAAAAACACTGTGTGAGTAGATTCCTATATGATGTTTGCAAAAACATCTTCTCAAAACACCGCACTGCAATCAGAATGCCTTTTCATAATTTCCAGGAATCAGTGTGCATAGATTTGAAGAAGAGTCCAAATCAATATCACATTATTAATAAGTCAAGTCAGACACATTGATGGGATATGTTTGATGGGACACTAAAGTTAGTATTCCATTTTGATTCAGCGGCACATCTATTTCCCACCAACTTGTATCTATTCGTGGCAAATGTGCAGGGATCATACCGGAGAAGGTGAGCGAGTTTTTGTGCTGTTCACTTCTATTAGAGGAAGATCCTTCATCATCATCATCATCGTCAGAGTACGAGCGATTGGCATCACCCTGAAACACACAGAACCGGACAGCACTCAAACAACAGCTGGCTCACTCATTTCACAACGTCAAAGAGCTTTTTCAGCACAAATTTTCCTTTATATTTTCCTTTATAAAAAAGGTTCACAGAAATAGAGAGTCTGGTGGGGATGAATGTGACGAGCTGCACAAAGATTGCTTAATTACAGTCATTTGAACTAACAAAGAACTCAATTATACTAATTTTATGTCATGTAAATATTTACATTTACTAATATATTGTTTTAATCCTAAATGTATATGTGTAACCATCAGGCTGGAATTGTCAGCTCAAGTCTCTGGATGACACTCCAGCGTTCCATGAACTGTGTGTGTCTGTTATCATTCATGGACTCTCATCAATGTACTCATGTCTCCGCCCACCTCATCTGTTGTCATGGTGTTTCATTCATGTCTCCGCCCCCTCATCTGTTGTCTCCACCCACTGACCTAATTCTTATGTGTATTTACGTTCTGGTTGTCTGTGTGTGAATTCACTGGTCAATGTTGAGTGTATCTAATTTTTGTCCTTGTGTCTAGCCGTGTTTTTTCCGAGTTACCCTGTCTTTTGTTGTATTGGATTTCCCGTTGCCGACCTACGCTACTCTTACTGGATTATTCCCATGTCTCATCCTTTGATGTTACTGTTTGTCGTGATTAACCCTGTTCGACTGTACTCTGACTCGGCCTAATAAACTGTGTGCACATGGATCCGTACGCATCTTCGCCTCATCCGTTACAATATGTTAACATTATGCACTTAGAATTAATATATTTTTTATGTCTAAAAAAGGATTAATAAATGGCATAACACATACATATCGCTAATTGTTCTAGCTAATTTAGCAAATGCATTAATTAACATTAACAAATTGAACTGAAGAACTGCTTCACCTCACTCTAGTCAAGCGGTATTAAAATGGAAATAATTCATTTCAACTACTCTGATTCATTCACTGTTTAGAATCAATGTGCGGCTCCGGGAATCAAACTGAATCAGACAGCCTAATCAATGAAGCACTGAAGCGGTTGAAATGACTCACCTCAGCCTGGAATCCCTCCACCAGAATAGCCACCAGCAGGTTAAACAGCACGTAGTTCCCAAACGTCATCAGAGCCACGAAGTACAGAGCCGCCAGAGGAGACGTGGAGGCCATGCCATTATACAGAACCACGTTCCAGTCCTCCTGAGTCAGGATCTGCACACACTCACGCAAACACATGAGGAGAGATTTGTGTGTGTGTGTGTTTGTAAACTCCTTATTAAAGCTCTTGTTCTGTCCAGGCTGGACTATTGACTATTCTCTTGGTCTTCCAGCCAGTTCTATCAAACCTCTACAATTAATCCAGAACACGGCAGCAAGATTAATTTTTAATGAGCCAAAAATAACGCATGTGACACCTCTGTTCATCGGTCTGCACTGGCTTCCAATAGCTGCTTGCATAAGTTCAAGGCATTAGTTGCTGCCTACAAAACCACCTCTGGCTCTGCACCCCATTACCTCAATTCATTACTTCAGACGTATGGGTGATATAACAACCTAGGCTAACCGAGACTTGTCATAGCACTTGTTTATTATAGCTCTTTTGTTGGTTTAGATTTTTTCTATTGTCATCATTTGTAAGTCGCTGTGGATAAAAGCATCTGCTGAATCATTAAATGTAAGTGTGAGTGTGTGTGACTTCTCTCTCTTTCTCTCTTCACCTGAAACACAGTGACGATCGCCCAGAGCAGAGAGTCAAAGTTCTTTCTGTCCGGGATAGTGTCTCCAGTGTCCGTCTTCAGACTGAACTTGCAGCCGAATATATGCATTCCTAAAATACTGCAGACACACAGAGAGAGAGACGCGTGATTCAAAAATACTGCAGTAGTCTGAAACCATAGTCTCAAACTGACACACACCTGAAGATGAAGATGAAGAGCATCAGCAGCATGCAGAATGTGGCCACATTGTCCATGGTCTTCATCAGGACCACCAGCTGTCTGCGCAGCGCCGGCATGAACCGGACCAGCTTCAGGACCCGCAGCAAGCGGAAGGTGCGGAGCACTGAGAGACCGCCGTCAGACTGACCCACGATCTCACACACGCTGACATTAGGACAGACATTAATGACAGCACTTCGGTGCAGCAAAGTGTTGAGTGGTGTTTTGTTGAAGCACAGTGAAACCGTTCTATCCCACACGTCTCATTATACGGTAGAACTGCATTTGAAGACGATAAAAGATTTATTTAATTTTTTATTGATCTGTGAATCCTGAAAAATCTATTTGATCATGGTCTCCACAAAAACATTGGGCAGCACAAAGGTTTTTAACTGTGATAATAATCTCTAGCATATCCCTGTTCCTTGTTTAGGTTTATTTTGGCTAGTAAAATGTTTTGTTGACTGTGTGGTATTGAGCAGCAAATCTGTATATTAGAATGATTTGTGAAGGAAGGATCGTGTGACACAGAAGAGTAATGATGCAGAAAATTCAGCTTTGATGACGGCAATCAATCACATTATTCATATATAACAGCTATTTCAAATTAAAGTAATATTTCAGTGTCTCCACTGTATTTTTGATCAAATAAATGCAGCCATGGTGAGCAGAAGAGTCTTCTTTCAGAAACATGACAAACTCTTACCGACCCCCAATTTTGTGTATGCACAGCTTAAGGTGCATTAAACCCTTAAAAATACTTTAAATGTAACAGAAAAGCATCAGCAGATGTTTGACTGATAATTACCTGATGATCACGATGATCCCATCAAAGATGTTGTACGGATTGCGCAGGTAATTAAAGCAGCCGAATGCTGTGAGCTTGAGGATCATCTCCAGAGCAAACATACTGGTGAAGACGATGTTACAGATCTCCAGAACATTAGTGAGCTCCTCCGGCTGAACACACACACACACAGAATGAGAACGTGAAACACATCATTAACTGAAATAACGAACAGAAACAACGATGAGACACAGAGGTTCTCATCAACTCATCCTCATGATCTTCAGCTCATTCAAGAATCACTGGAAGAGTACCAAATCACCAGTTGGTTAATAGGTTGGGCTTTAGCTTATATCATTCCGTCTTTAGAAAAACACTGTGTCTGTGAGTGCATGTGTGTGTGTGTGTGTGTGTGTGTGTGTGTGTGTGTGTGTTTGACCTGCTCGTGATGCTCTATGCCCATGCTGATGGTGTTGATGAGGATGGCCACCATGATTCCTCTGTTGAAGTATTTACTCTCCACGATGCCCCACAGTTTGACCCTCATCTCCATCCACAGCTCTTGGCTCCGCCTCCGACACGCCCCCTGCACCCTATTGCACCCGTCTGTCTCCTCATCTGCCTCCTCCTCTGTCTCCTGATTTGCTGCTGAGGCAGAAGGTGCAGCTCCATCTGTAGTGCAGTGAGAGAAGAGCTCAGCGCTGCATGCATCCATCCATTCATTCTGTCCCATCCAGTCCCCTCACTCTCCTCCTCACCATGTTGTTGTAGGCTCTTGACTCCTCTGTTGATGTTTGTTTTCTCATGCATCTGCTCCGGTGGTTTGCAGTAGAGCGTCCTGAAGAAGGCAGCGATGCGTCGGCGCGTCTTGCGGAGGACGTGGCAGACGAGCTGGAAGATCTCCTCGTAGCAGTCACCAGGTTCGGCCAGAGAGGCCAGCGTGCTGGAGGACAGGCAGGCAGCTCGCTGCTCCTGCATCAGCTGATGCTCACGCTGTTTGGTCTCTGAAAACTGAGTCGCTATGACGACCAAACACAGGTTTATCATGAAGAACGAGCCAACCTGTGGAGTTATGCAAAGATTCAGAAAGAGAAGCACACTCCACACTGCAAACACTCACACTCACTTCAAAACACTCACTCATCTCAAACACTGACTCATTTCAGAAAAACACTCACACATCTTAGAGCACTGCAAACACTCACCCATCTGACTTCAAACACTCCCTCATCTCACTTTAACCCCGTGGGGTGTGGGGTGATTTTAGGGGTGCCTGAGATGCCTGAGAGGTTATTTCAGCTACTTACTGTATAACATCCTACAGACCAACATGTAATTGTTTTTGTATTCAGCAGAAACTGTGCTAAAATTATATGTGACCAAGATTGATGTACATGTTTCCATTCTTTAAAAAACAAATAGTATACGTGGTTATTAAGTTTTGGGGAACTAAAATCTGAAAATATCTGAAATAAGGCCATAAAACTCATACTGACTAGTCCTGAATAAGACTTAACCAGTCTTTTAGGCTAGAATATTTACTTCAAAATGTTGTGAAAATCATTCAGTTTTCTTATTCACAGAAAGCAATAGGGTTTTATATTTTTAAAGACTTGTTTTGAGGCTGAAAGCCTGTATACGAGGGAGTGAGAATGGCCATTAATATTCAGTGATTCTCACCTGAAGAGACAAAGGCCCCTCCCCTAATGGCCCAATAGTGTTACTGTAACTGTGGCAGGTAAGAAAGAATGTGAGGAGATTGAAAAAAAAGTTTTTTTTAAATGATTTGTTTTTCATTTACAATACAGTATGATTTAAATATGCATAATAAAGGTCAAAGATGTATTGTTGAGCACACTGATCTAACTACAGAGATGCGAACGGACTTTGAGTCAATCCTAAAAACACTCACTCATGTCACTTTAAATCTCAAATACTCACTTCAAAGGTTGAAGTGAGTATTTAAAGGTATTGTTGTTTTTTTCGTTATAATGCACTGATTAAAATTAGTCATGATAAATTATTATTTCATCTGTCGCTCTCTGCAGGCGCGCATGCATTATAAAAACATGGCAGGAAGTCAGCGTCACGGTCCGTAGTGCTGACCACATCACTGTCTGTACTGGATGTGTTTAGGGAATATTTGCATTCATTCACTTTTTGAATAAATGCAAATTTGATTAGCTACTCAAGAGGTGGACTGTCATGACTTTGTTGAATATGCAACCTGCTGAATCATACAAAAAATACTATTAATATACGCAAAGCCGACTGATAAAGAAGTAATTACCCACTACATACCACTACATATAAATTGGTCGCCGTGATTTTGCCAAGTAAGACATGATCCTGGATCAACATTACTGTCCAAAAATATAAACTTATCCCAATCCTTTCCCTTAAACCTACCCCTACCCAAAATTTATACAAGGATGTTGATCCAGGAACATCTTGTACTTGGTGAAATCACGCT
>JAUCMU010000052.1:355262-370081 GCA_032275025.1 Enteromius treurensis
TAGATAGATAGATAGATAGATAGATAGATAGATAGATAGATAGATAGATAGATAGATAGATAGATAGATAGATAGGAGTAGAGCACATGAAGCTCAGAAGACTGTCTGTCACGGCTCATTGAAACACATCCAGAGAAGGCCAGTGGCTGAGTGAAACTAAACTCTCTTATTGTCTCCACAGCGACACTTTCTGATCTCCATGGCAACAGCGGAGTTTTTAAATCAAGTTAATTGAGAGTCTAGAAGTTGATGGCAGGAGGAGCAGACGATCATTCACTGTACATCTGCAGCACAACAACACTGAGAGCTGTCAAACACACACACACAGATTAATTAGATATAAAGTGCATGATTTAAGAGTGGAATTTAACTGTTGTACACTTGATTATATGAGAATTAACCACGTACATTATTTCATCAAGGCTGAAACTTTCTGGGCTAAATGAGGAAAATAACCTCCTAATAAGACCCTAATCTGAGAGTTTAAAGCTTGATTTCTGTGCACAAATACAATCCCGCCCACGGCTGACCGCTGGTGAGGGACGAGACTCTGACCTTTAGCAGCATCATTTAGAGCCGCTGACACGCCGATATGATGAACGACACACAGCAAACACATCACGAGCAAGTGAGTAATCACACCAGACTCCGGAGGAACAAATCAAGCTCTGACACGCACCACAACACACCCAAATACCAGCGCTTATAACGGAGCGAGCCGTGCAGAACAGAAAGAGGAAGCCACTGTGTTAATATCTGCATATCAAAATCTGTGTAATAAACAAGTGAGTTGCTCTGCTTTCACCGCAGGACTCTGACTCCGGCTCAATTCCAACAGAGGGCTCACAAATGTAACTCTAACTATCATTTTATTTATTTTTTTAATTAAAGTTGCAATGCAGTATTTCCATGAACATGCAGATGTCTCGCACGTCTTGCAGTACCTATGTTTCTATAAAACTCCTAAAAACTACACTTCATGACACAGAGGGTTTTTGGGCAGTGACATTTCACATGTCCACATACAGTATCAACAACTATTGTCCGTGTGAAAATATACAACTATAAAATACACTGTTATATTTGTTTGTGTGTTTGCGCACCCTGAACGGACAGAAGAACAGAAAGAAGGGGATCCTCTTGTATCACACAGAAGTGATGATTCTAGTCGACCGAGCAAGGTTCTGCAGAGAGCTTAACATAACTGGGTTGGTTTTGTTTTGAAGACCTGGCCACACTTCCATATCCTGCCAAGGAGTTTCCTAAAGCATTACAATTAATATCATTAATATTAACTAAACAACAACAAAACAGAAGAAATAAAGTACAGTCCCTAAAATGAGCTTTGTTGTAATCTTTATATTGTACTTCTCTGTCCAAAATAAACAAGCTTTATGCATATTGAGCAATTAAGAGCAACTAACATGATATATAATATGGTTGAAATGATTATTCTACTTATGTCATTTTGATCACACTATTGATCCCTGTTGTGGCTGGTGACTGTAAACGCAGCGCTGGAGGTTATTTTCTCTGCAGCATCAGTCAAACGGTTTGGATGTTTCTAGTGTTTCCCGCTGCTCACCGGTTAAACGTGCTGCCGACGGCAACTGAATCCCGCCAGCATTCCTCAAGACAGAACCGTCCTGTTGCTGTAGCAACAGAAAAAAAAAGAGCGGGAGCGAGCGACGGACGCTCCTCGGAGAGACCAGAAAGAACAGAGACGCAAATGAAATCAAATAAATGTGTGACAAAGAGAAACTCCCGTCACTGCACGAAGACTTCAAACTAACCAGAGGAATAAACACACACTGCTTCATCTTCCATTCAGAATAACCAGCTGCCTTTAGATATTAAAATTAAATTTAATTTAATTAAAAAAAAATTACAAAATGAGTTCAGAAGGTGCTGTAGAACAGAAATGGCCACAATAAATGTAGCAATGTTTAACCTAATTGTAAGTATAAATGTTTTGTCTTATCATATCTGCTGTGATTTTAATGTCTGTCACATGTCAGTCTTTATGACTTCAGCGTGACTGATGTTAAACTCTGTTAATCCGCACACTGTGATGTTTCTCTTTAATTTCCACTTGTCTGATCACTTGTTACTTCGCAGTGTGTCAGAATGTACAGCGCCAAAGAGAAGTGTGTGTGTGTGTGTGTGTTAATTGCATTATAAATAGTCCCAGTAAAGGGATTTGTATTGCTAATTAGTCTTTGTGGTGTTGTGCTGGTGTTATCTTTCATGACGCCGCTCAGATCTCTCTCGTTCAGCGCAGGTGAATCGTTTCTCTTTGATTCGTGCTGCTGTCTGTCAGATCTCTCAGTCAAGCGGATCAATCGGGCCCTTAATCTTTCACATTCGAACACAAACAGGCTCCGCGAGCACCTCTGATAGCAGCTGAGCAACGGGACGCTGAGAAAACTCACAAAGAACTGTTATTTAAGGCAAACTAAGCAGCGTGAGAGAGACCTGACGGCCACAAACACACGCAGATGAGTTTAACACAGTCCTGTCTCACTGCTTTCTCATTTAGAAGTAAGACACTCACGGAATGAATAGACCTAAACTGAGAATCTACTCTCCTTTTTCTCTATAGAGAGCACGTACTGAAACTAAACAGCAGCAACTTGTTCTCCAAATGATTACAGTTCTGTGAAAGACTAACCTTAACGTTTAAAGCCTTTATATATCTGATGCACATGCAATTGAATGTATTTGTTATACTTTGTAACGCACCTAGTGATGCGCTGTATGACATCATTGCTGAAGCTTTTAAATGGTGAATAAATATAAAATAAACGTAAATTTTCAACGTAAACAAATGCTTCAAACAGTATTATTAAGACAGGTAACATTTTCCTTAATTAAAGTTTTCCATGTCAGTTTATGTTAACTAATTAATTAACTAATGTTAACCGGACATGTTAAAATGTAAAACGGTTTTCAAATAAATCACCTGTTTAGAGTAAGAGTATGGCACTGTGATGAACACTGATTAGATAACATACAAAAAAAGAGTTTGCTCTTTAATAATAGAACCTTGTATTTCTAGAATCTTCTGTGACGCGGAATATCTGAGATGTTGAGTAACAGCTGAATATGAGTAACAAAGCAAATCAGAAACACTGACTGTTAACAGCTTTAGATTAAACATTCAAATAACTAATCTCCACACACACACACACACTCATTTAAGTTGAGTCACTGCTGTGTGTGTGTGTGTGTATTCTCTCAATCTCCATGGCAATAACAGCTGCTGTGGGTCGTAATTGAAAGCAATGAGAAAAAATAGAACAAAGAAATTGGAAAAGAAAATAAAGCGGATCAACAGAGATGAGGAGAACACACACTGTTAATGATGGATGAGCCACACAGACACACAGGAACAGTTTCTTCCCCTCAGGCAGTCCATGCCACCAACACTCGACAAAAATGCCATCATACATGTACAAACACTTCATACCTGTTCTTACTTGAATGTCTATATTATTTATTGTGTTTATGTGCTACTTTGTACACTATTTTGTGTATTTGCAGAGCTCTGTCACTAAAACAAATTCCTCGTCTGTGTAAACATACCTCGCAATAAAGCTCATTCTGATTCAGACTGAGGAGAAACATCCACAAGCCTTCAGTGGGATGATTACTGTCACAAATACGAAGACGAAAGACAGGAAAAAAAGAAAATAACGACTGCTTGGAGAGCAGTTTCAACACACACACACACACACGTCCGTCTGTGATTGGTCAGTCAGACAGAAAGCCCCGCCCCAAATTCTTGACACATATAATACTTCACAAACCAGCAGAGCATCGTCTGAAGCAGATGTTCCTCAGAGCTGCAGATCGCACCGTTCTCTGAGTCTGCTCTGATAAAGCCAGAAATCCCTGGAGCTCTGATGAGGCGAGCAGTGGACACACACACACACTCATACACACAGGAACTTGTGCACGCACACACACTCTTTCACACTCAATATGATCACAACATTAATATTATTGTGTGTGTGTGTGTGTGTGTGTGTGTGTGTGTGTGTGTGTGTGCGCGTGTGTGTGTGTGTGTGTGTGTGTGTGTGTGGATTAGTTTGTATGTTGTATTGTACTGTCTGTTATCAAGCCCTTTTCACAACAGGGTCCTAATGGAGAGATTTATTTTGTAAAAATGCCTGATTGACTGTACATGAATTAGTCATTTTGTTCAGCTTTGGCAAACACAGTCAGAGAGACTGTATGTGGGAAGCTCAGCATACGCCACATGTGAGGCACCATGACGGATTTATTATACGTTGACTCAGGACTAAACCTCAATAAGGAGAATGATTCAGTCTGATGTGTCAGCATCACCTCATAAATCTTTTCTGAGCCATGAAGCATGTTCTAATCAATCCATAAATCCTTCATTTGTTGGTGATTTGAATGAAACAATTTTCGCAGTTAGAATGAGAAGTAAACATGAAACGAACAGGGTTTTCCTTCTCTTTGTCTCTCATGAGACAATGCTGTAAAGCAGGAGAGCTGTATCAGAGCAGAGCAGGGAAGAGGTTGAGTAGGTCAGACTGAGTGGTAATGACCTAGAGCTGTACACCTGAGCAAAGCACTCTGGGAATGGACTGCCTTACCCTCCTGCCCTCCAGGAACTTCAGTGCTCTTCCCACGTTAGCAACCCAGTGGATCCTCCTCAGCTTGCGGCCCTGTTCGCATGGCTGTCAGATGGGAGAAGATAGCAAAGCAGACAAAAGGAAAACGGTGATAGACAGAGGAAAATGTAAATATCCAACAAGGAACGAGGAGAAAGAAATCAAAACAAACAACAAAAACAGAAAGAGAGAGCATATAAGCAGACAAGCAGGATATAAATAATAAAGAGAAGCAGAGAATACAAAGATGACACCAAATAGATTGCAAGAGAGAAAAGTAAAAAAGAAAATCAAAGGGCCATGTGCCACTTGCTATATTGATTGTTACAGCACTGCAAAGACCTGAGGCACCACTAGCCTTATGGGATTGTTCTCTAGGAGTGTTTGTGTGAGTATGTGAGTGCTAATAATGTGCAGTGAACACATTGGGGTTTTTGTGCTTGTTTTTGGTAATATGTAATCTTGTATTGCAATATTTGCTAGCATTTGAAACAATGTTACAATTTTAAGGAATGTTCATTCTATGTTACAGGAATTTTATCTGACTGAGACCATGATGCTAAAAGTAATTTGTACAGCTGTTAAACAATAACTTTGAATAACAAAGGACAATCAAATAACAAAACAACCAAAGGTGCATTTTTCTTACCAGTTTGTGACCAGACAGGACTTCAAGAAGAGCTAACAACATCACTCCATCTTTCACATCTTCGAAGAGATCTGAGACCACTAAGGGAGGATTACGCTGGAGAGGGAAAACAATCCAGTGATGATTTGACATTTTAGTCAAACTATATCCAATGAATGAAAGACAGAATGACAGATAAAAGGACATTAAGAACAATAGAGATAGAATAAAACAATAGATAGACGAAAAACACAGAACGACAGAATGATAGACAGAGTGATAGAAGAAAGATAGAAGATAGATAGAACGAGACAGAACAACAGGGAGATGGAAATACATAGAAAAGTAGATGAAATGGTAATTGGAATGATAGAATGACAGATGAAACAAAATTTGAATATTAGATAAAATTACAGAATTATGGATAGAACAAGAGACAAATAGAATAACATTATTATAGAATTATTATACAGTAGATAGTACAGTGGAATGATGGAACGATAGACAGAACGACAAAATGGAATTATAGAGATAGATAGATAGATAGATAGATAGATAGAATAACCTGTATAATAGACGTGAGTTTAAATGAGCTTCACAGATTAAAGCGAGTGAATATTAGTGTTGTCAGGCAGTGACAGTCGTGAGCTTAAGAAGCATCTGAAGAGCCTGAGTAAAAGTACTGATACCAGAGACGACACAGTCTGTCTGACCCGATGAAGCCCCTCCACTAATCCATCCACACAGACCCTCTTTACCCAGACGACACATCAAGGATTCCTCTTAAGACAGCAGTCACATGACTGGGATTTGGTGTGGAAAGCAGCCGACTGGCAAAGTCATTCATGAGGAGATTAATATGAAACAGTGAAAGTTAGTGTGAATGTGTGTGTGTGTGTGTGTGTGTGAGAGAGAGAGAGGGAGATGTAAAGGGGGTTTGGATATATTTAAAAAAGAACGGCAAAATAGTGAGAGAAAAAAAGTGGTTTAAAAGTCAACGATTTCAAGAGAAATGAATGCAAGATGACCTTAATTAGAAACAGAAAGGGGAAGTGAGTGATGTTTTTGAAAGATTAATTCTTGAAGCATTTTTGAGAAAGCAGGGGGAGGAATTGCTAAGATATTCTAATTAGCTCTAAATAATTCAAAAGCTAATTGGATAAAATCACCTTATAGGATATTACATTAAAAAGAGGCACTTTGAGTAATTATGCAACTAATGAAAATAAGAGGGAAAAACACAAAGGCACAACCAGCAGGGCTTAACAAACTAATTATCTGTGTCTGGTTATTACTGATAGAAATAGATTGTCACGGCAGGCGCTGCTGATGTATTCGGCGGAGTGACAGCGTTTAGCTACGGTGGCTGCATGTTCTGTGCAACCCAATCAAAGTTCATGTGAACATACAAGCGCCTGAGGGCCACTCGAACTGTTTTCAATATCAGTCAGAGATCAGAGAGCCACTGTTAGGGCCCAGAGATGAGTTCAATTAAGGTTGAGAGTAGGTCATGGCATTAATACCGTTTCAACTGTCCTTTGTCCACTAAATTATTTAATAACATCGAAAATCAGATTACATGTATTTTATAGATTCATTTTAATGACAGGGTTCAACACCACTGACTTTCACTGAATGGAAAATCAAATCAAGAATTATAGGGACATATTGTTTACTAAATTAAATACTTGACTTTTAAGCTGTCACTGTGTAAAAGCCAAAGCAAGATATTAAATATTTTAAGATATAAACATTTTATTAAAAAAATACTTTTACTATAACATTTTCCTACCCAATAGACTAAAAATATTATAAAAAATATTTGTTTTAGAATTTAAAAGATTTATTTAATTCTACAAAATAATGTTTTAATTTATTAATTTTTAACATAATAAATATAATTAACTTCATATTTATTATAATCTACCTAAAAATTAACATTGAAAATTGACTGGCTTAAAATACATTTTATATATATATATATTTTTTTTTTTTTTTTTTTTTTTTTTTCACTCAAACTTTCCGTG
This sequence comes from Enteromius treurensis, assembly GCA_032275025.1. Taxonomy (NCBI): domain Eukaryota; kingdom Metazoa; phylum Chordata; class Actinopteri; order Cypriniformes; family Cyprinidae; genus Enteromius; species Enteromius treurensis. The sequence continues at coordinate 362,561 of JAUCMU010000052.1, forward strand.
GACCCTCTAGCATATCCCTGCACCCCATAATTCTTAAAACTTAGAAATTATATTTTATTGTCATTGTTATTAAAGTACAGAGCTCTTCTGAGAAGGAGATTATAGAGAATTGCACTGTGGGACCCTTCTAGAAAGCAGTGGGTGCAGTTTATGAACCTGTGGGTAACAAATGACAAAATTTAGGTTACTGCTTTCTAATCTGTGTGCGCCGATTATTAAATTGAGGTTACAGTATGTGAATCTGTGGGCACTGATTACTGAATTTCATAACTCACAGAGAAACCTGATGGGGCGTTGATGTATGTCTAGCTACAAAGCAGGTGCAGGCAGCAGGGTGTCCGGGCGGCTGCTCACCCATGCTAACTGTCAAACACATGAGAAACGAGCTCATCCTCAATATTGGGCATGCCATAATTAAGCCCTAACCCTGTCTGAGAGGATTTGTCAAAATTGAAATGGAGGATGGCCTCTTACGCATTCCCTTTCTTTCAATCGCACTCCTCTCTCTCTCTCTCTCTCTCGGTCTCTAGTGGCTAATCAAGTTGAAGCTCTTAGGCAGATTAGTGCTTCAGTCCTGCCTCTCTGATGTCCTTCAAATTTGCAAGCACATGCATGAGTAAAGAGACCTGAGGCACTATGCGTCCTGTGATGGTATCTTTTAATGAATGGTTTGGAGTATGAGGATTTTGGTAAATCTTTTAATGCAATGCTGATCAATTCTGTGGGAATTGATTATTGGGTTGAACCAGGATCTTGGTTAAGGCTGAGCAGTTGGGCATCTTGTTCACACTGAGAGTGTTCTCTGTGAGCTTAAAGAAACAGTTCATCCTAAAATAAAAAGTCTCTCATCATGTTGTTCAGAATTGGTTTGACATGCTTTTGCACGTAGAACGCAAAAGGAGATATTTTTAAAGCATGGACCCGATGACCTTGTCCATATTACACTGAAAAAGAAAAGCCTCAAACAAAAGACACTAAAAATATATAAATTTATTATAAAAGTGGTCCGCACACTCTGTAACAAGGTCATAGTATACCTTCAAATGAGAAACAAACTGAAATGATTCACTAACAATCTTCCCCTCCAGTGAACTCCAGTGAGTTCCAGAGACTGATTCATGTACAGGTATGAATCATTCAGAATGGTTCTTTGAACAGGATCAACTGAATTATTAAAAAGATCTGGCTCAAACGAATGATTCTTTCATGAAACCACTATCCTGTGGTATGTTCCACAGTTGCAAAAAAAATCATGTTTGAAATGTAAAATTTGAATTAATCTTTATAACTTACTTATTGTATTGTATTATAAAGTGTCAACTTTAATGTAAATATAACTACTGATCTATTTAATTTCATATACGATGAGCATATATCTATATACCTATATATGTGGAGTGATACATCCATAATGCAGTAACAAGTTCAAATGTTAATGCTTCACTGAATACTGCAAATTCTATGAAAAGCTACCAGTGAGCATTTATGTTCTGTTAACATGCAAAAGGCTGTAAGGCCTCAATGCAACATTTCCATCACTCACTAGTGAAACTAGGAACTAACGGCCCTAATTTAGTCAGTACACCTAATTACATTTCATTATCTATCATTGACCTGTGGGTGTATTCTCTAATACTGATATTGTATAAAGGTATGAGAGGAGCGATAGAAGCGGTGTGTAATTCTCTTTCTGTGATATCATACACATGCTAAGAATTAATCCCAAGCCTTTGGGCTATGAATTATGGAGCTGGAAAATCACTGCATATTTGCATTAGCGATCTGGTGGAGATATTTTGACCAGAAATACTGCACCTGAAACCCAAATGTAAACCAGCGAGAACCTAAAATAGCACGTACAGTTTCTCCTCAGCCTAAAATCCTCCTGTCAACAATATAAGAGTCACATTCATTTCCTGCTGTTTGGCACAAGCATTCTCAAACTTCTCCCTCAAATACTTGAGAGTGCTGTCACCAAGGCAACATCATTCGGCAGCAGGATGAGGTTAAAGGGCAACAGCAAAGAAGTGGGAATAGCGGGTGCCAGGGATGGTAGTGGTGGTATTCAGCTATTGAACAAATGATTTGGATTTGAAATATACAATGAACGTAATTGATTCTGACAGATGTAGAACCAGTTCAAATAGTTCTCTATTTGCAATTTTAATTAGATGGTCTTCATTTCGGTCCCTCCTGCACACACATTATATGAAAAAAGTCTCATGTCTATTGAAGCAATAAGATCATGTCGCATCTCTTTCATACAATAGGACTGCAGGTCCAAGTTAATATATGCAAGGTTTTATTTTCTTCTCTGTCTCTCTTAACGCAGTCCACTGAAAGTAAAATCTTGATCTGATTCAGATTAAATTTTCTTTTAGAATTTTGCCTTTAATAAACTATCACAAAAAAAAATGTTTATTCATTAATTTATCTAAATTTAAATTAAATTAATTTAACAAATAATAACTAAAATACATATGTTTAAGTCCTATAAAAGTATTAAAAGTTTAAATTAAATAATTACAGATAAATAATACATTATCAAGGCTGTATTTGTTTAATCAAAAAATAAATAAATATGCTTTAAAATCTGCAGTGTTCATAGACCAGAAAGCATCTATGCAGTAGTTGTTTAAATAGGATTGGAAACGCTAAACTTGAGGATTCCTGTCAGAGAAATAATCAAAGCATGAACTAATTCATAAGACTGCCGTCTTGAAGCCCACTGACACTGTGAATCTCACTGCCAACTCTAACTGACAGGTCCAATATGTCCATGACAGATGGTAATGAGCAAACAGATAAATAAATAACGTTTAGAAAGCGTACAGACGTCAAACCTTCTGTGGTTAACATTTTACGCTGGAGAGCCGCTGGTGTGCAACCTAATCCAAAATGCCACGTCAAGAAGTATTCCCCACAGATTGATATTTCAAATGAATTTCCTGCTCCTCGTCACAGAAGATTAGCCAAGTCAGGTCTTGGTGATCATACTGGAATTATCTGGAGTGGCTGCTAATTAAAAAAACGGCTTGACCAGTCACTCTTAACACACAAATCAATAAGCCACCAAGCTATTATTACACGCATATCATGGGGCCAAAAGCTTGTGACTCGTTTGTCGTGCAAATTTATACAAGCACCTGTCATTGGGTAAGCTTTTAATAATGCGTATTGTGAAAATAGACATTTAAATGATTAAACAGAATATTTTGAGTTTAATATAAGTAAAAAATGCTGATTACAAAAAAGTTACACTATATTTTAATACACCACTTTAGCCATTCTAAAAACAGTAAGTAATTTTGCAACTACGTGTCAACTAGCAGTCATTAAAGTGTCTGTTTAATTGTGATGTGTCCATAACATAGACTATGAGAAACTTTACAAGTACTGTATAAGTCACCTGTAGTTGCAAAATAATGAGAAATTGTTGACATGTAGTAGAATGTCTAAAGTGGACTTTCAAAAGAAAGTGTAACCAAATACGGTCATTTTCTTAATAAGAAAAGAGGTTGGGTTACAATAGTGTTTTTATATAATCATAACCTGTACATTCCTATTCTGTTATGTCCAACAAGCCGTTTTATTGTAAGTACAATATTACACAAGACTGTGACACAGCATGTGTTTCATTACATAATGCTGTACTGTACTAATGCATAGTTGTCTATAGGTAAATCCTCTCAGCAGACTGACTGTGGCCTGGTAGACCGAGGCACGGTAATTTAAAGAGGAGATTAAAGTGTATGTTCAAGTTGGACCTGGATTGGTGCCATCGGTCTTGTGACGGATTAAAACTGCACTTTTGGATAGAAGTGGCTGTAACAGGCTTCAGATGTTTTTTTCTCTCATATGAGTGGATGTATGTTGGTAAATCTCACACATGACTCGGCTCACCTTTGCTAGATGAGAGTTGATCCATTTGGTGAAAGTTCGCTTCTGCACAGCTTCTTGCTCATCTAAAAGAAAGACAAAACACACCATAATCCTATGAAAAAACAGTCATCTTAAATCCTACAACATGAGACACTACTTCCTGAATCATCACAAATCACAATAAAAGCCAGTTCTTTTTTATTTTGACTGTTCCTTTTGATCCAAATTATCTATATTCTCTTTAAAAATACACTGATCATGTTTGGCAAATGTTTTTGACTGATATTTATACTTTTATACATATTTAGTTATTGGCTATTGAGTGCACTGCTAAATAACAGTAATTAGTGTCACTTAGTACAAAAATTACATAGAAATTAATTGTACACTAAATATAAATAACCTATTTAAATCTAACATAAGCAACATCTAAATGTTACATATAGTTTTACACGGCAGACTTTTTTTTCTTTTTTTTTTTGTAATTACAATTAATTCTAGACCACTTAGATGGAATAAACAATAACTAATTAATTAATGAATTAATTAATAGAGTCCCATTATTTTATCATGGGTTATGAATCCTGGCATTTTTCAGTCATAAAACATCTAAACATAAAAATGACATTCATCATATTGGTTTAAAACATAAATACTTAAATACAGCCATGAGAACCAGGAGCCCCTCATAAAAAGGCACAGAAATTAGTTTTGTACTTATTTAAAGAGCAGACCTTTGTCTAAGGAGATAACTAGGTAAAGGTTAAACCATATTTTCACAACCTTGCTCACAATAATATTTCCTACTGTATCCTGTCAGCAAATGAAAGCAGCATAAACATGTCAATCTCAAAACAAAAGATCCAGCTCTGATTCTGAACTGCAAGGTGACAGTAATATCCTTCCTCCTAACAGCTATATCAGCAAGAGATGACAACTTGTGCAGAGCCAACGTCTTTAATGAAAGCACCGTCTGATGGATTACTACTAAGCCGGTCACTATGTCACACACCGTCTGTGTGTGTGTGTGTGTGTGTGTGTGTAAGAAGGGGACCAGGCTCATGCATAATGCAGACCACACGTGCCACTGTCATTTGTGCTAAAAACCTAGTATTTTGTGAATTAATAGTTCGATCAAGACTGTTTCAGAGCTAAAGCAATCAAATATTGATTAGAAGAGGAGTATGATGGATGGATAGAAGAGAAAAGATTTGCAGCTGCATTGGTGTGTGTCGCTAACCTGATTTTGCCAAGTGCAACATGTCCCTGGCTCAGCATCTTTGTTGACCCTGGGACAACATTGTGATTAACCAATCAGATTTGAAGTAAACGTTTTTGTGACAATCAGTGTTTGGTGCTTGTACATCAGTGTCAGTCATCTATCGTGTCCTCTGATTTTAGCCATTACTCATGGGTAAGGGTAGGTTTAAGTGTAGAGATATGGTCAAGACTATATTTTTGCATTAAAATGTTGTTCTAGGGTCAACAAAATATGTTGATCTAGGGACGCATACTACTTGGCAAAATCAGGATGTGCGTGTGTGAGTGTGTTTGTGTGATAGTGAGAGAAAGAGAGAGAGCATGCCCAGCCCACCATCATAAGGACAGGGTGACTTTGAGCGGGAAACACAGATGCAAACTCACTCTATGTGCAATTGACACATATACACCCACAAAACATCCCCACTGCACCAATATAAAAATAATAACCAGGCAGCTTTTTTTCAAATTCTAATTAAATTTTCAAAATAACCATGATTAATCAACACTTCCTTCACTGTCTCTCTCGCACAGTCAAAAATGATCCACAGCACATCCAGGAACCAGCTGAGACCACCCAGTCATTGCCAAAATAACGAAGATAAAAATAAAACATAGATTACCGAAGTACGCTTCACATGAAAATGCTATTTCAGTCTTTCTAACTCAAATTTTCACAATTAATTCAATGTGTTATTACCTGTCTCTTTGTAATTAATAGTCAAATGAACAAAAAAAACTGTCAAATATAATAAGTATTGCATATAAAATGTGCAAAACACTTAAAAGCACAAGTCCATCATTGACACCAGATGCATTCGGAAACAAGCTCTTACCACGCAGGTGTCGAGAAACCCCTTGCACTAAGTTGAGGGATGTGCCAGACTTCTTTTTGGCAGCTATATCCTCCCATCGTCTTGGCACCTTGCCCTTGACATCCATTCCCAGAACGCCTTTGTGATCCTAAGTTCATGAAGAGCACATCCACCTGTGATGGTCAAAGGTCAACTACTCCTGACCTTCCTCTTGAGGAGCTTTTGATGTTGCTCGTCAATACAGAGGAAGACCTTCATGTACCTCTTCTTTAGGTTCCCTATCTCATCATATAAGATATCAGAATCAATATCTGTCCATGTCCTTCCAACGTAATAGAAGACAGTGGGAATGTGTGCATGTGTGCCGCACCGGTCTCAACATCCCTCTGACTCTCTCCGCAGGAACGATTGCTCTTGTGCCTCCAGCCAATCGTTTGTATGGGAATGTGTGACATCATCACAGATCTGAGCGTATGACAGGAGGGGGAGTGGTGTGCGTGTATGTGTTGTGAGTCACATGGCCTGCCGGCACGCACACTCTTTAAAGACCGAACCGGGCAGGACGTGCTCGGCACTGAAATTCCACAAGATCAGCTGAATTCTCTCTCTCCTCCCTCTAAACGTATTGGATTCTAGGGTTTAGGAAAAGCCGCTGGCCTGAGCTGATTAACTTTGCCTGAAAACACTGCTGGATCTGATTTAGCGCTCCCAGCGGCTTTACAAAGCTTCTTGAACAGTCTAACAAAACAAACAGCCCCCCACTGCTAAATGCATCATGAGATGCAACGGGCTCTTATGTTATATTGTCATATAAACAAACAAGCTGTATAGCTGGGTTTGTAGTCCATATGAAATTAATATTTTACAATGAAATACAGATTGCATTTTGGCTTGAGATGCTTCAAAGAAATAATTTATAGAAGAGCGAAAACTAGCCTTACTCTATTGTTGCGGGTTTTGAAAATAAAGATAAGAGAAATTGAAAAGCCTGGGGAAAATGATAATCTTTAAAATTATGATAGTTTCATTAATCACGGGTATAATTTTCTCCTTTATTCGTCTCTTCCCAAAAGGGTTTTTAATGATGGAAGTCATTAATATCAAATGGCCCCTGTCATATGCTATCAGTCTCCAGTTATCTTCAATTCTCAAGCCTTGATTCTGGACCTGCAAAATCTTTAATGAAAATCTCTCTCTGGCAATTATACGCATGTATTTAATTATTTACTTGTTATAAAATTTAGAAACTTAAATCAACAAGGCAGCTGCGGTAAACATCTCAGTATATGTGTGATCTGCTGTATGTATTTATATATTTTTAGTGGCTAATGTTCTCTGCTGACAGAAGATTTAACTCGGTAAGGAATTCATATACGTGTTTATATTTATTGTAGTGTACATAAATATTCGAGGAGCCGGCAATGGTTTGCTGTGGACGTGGCTAGTCTCTGTCCATGGTCCTGAATTAAACTCTGAGTACTACACTGAGCAAAACACCCATCATCACTCTTTTGAAACCAAAGAAAACAAGCCCCAGAAAACCAGAATAGCAAATTTAAATACT
>JAUCMU010000052.1:370181-382044 GCA_032275025.1 Enteromius treurensis
GTGTGTGTGTGTGTGTGTGTGTGTGTGTGTGTGTGTGTGCGCGTGTGTGTGTGTGTGTGTGTGTTTGTGTGTGTGTGTGTAACAGTGATAGAGCGGCTGCTAGTTGGTTTCTAAGGTGTTCTGGAGGGTTGTCAGATGGTTCCAGCAGGTTCTGGATGTTTTTTAGGTTACTGTAAACATCAATCCAGTCTCTCTGACAGCATTTTACAGCACTTATTTAGTGAGCTGATGATAATGATGGCTCTTCACTGCTCGTTTGTTCATGAATGAAACAGAAAAAGCTCAGAAACACAGAGAGATGACAGACAGATGCACTGATCCGCTGAATACTCATGCAAATGGCTTGTTTGTCTGTTTGGTGTGTGTGTGTTTTATTTCAGTGCTAAAGTCAGATGTTAATTGCATCTCGTCTCGTCTCAGTGCATCTAAACGATGCTGTTAACATGACATTTACCAACTAAACACACTACACGACACCTCACGACAATAACAACAAGCTACGCAAATATCACACAGACATTAGACATCTGATGATCAGCATCTCAGCAGACCCAAATAGACATGATCAAACACACACACACACACACACTGGTATTCCCATCATTACAGGCTCATTCCATAGTTGTAATGTGTTTTCTACTGTAAAAACTGTATTGTCTATCCCTTTAAAGGCATGTTTACACACACACACTATATGTGGCATCTGTTTCTGAATCAGTCTCTACACTGATCCGTAGTCCACCAGCTCTAACACACACAGGATCATGACAGAAGCAAGTACAGAGTTCAACAACCACACATTTGAGGAAGATCTAGTCACAGCTTTCCTATTCATAAACACCGTCAGGTGAATTAAACCCTTCACTGCAGTCTGTTATTTCCATCCATTTACAAACTAGTCCAGAGAAGATTGACCTAAGTTCAGCTGACATATGTGTTTCTGGCAAGTACAGATTCATGAAGCACCCAAAACACACACAGAGAGTCTCACACACTTACACACACACACACACACGCCGTCTGACACCCGGACAAACACCTTCAGAGGAGTTCTGATCTTAATAAAAGATGCCTGACATTTAGAGACATTATTCACTGCCAGAGCCGAAGAAACACGAGAGAACAGAGGAGCCAAGGACGAGAGACACTGACACGCTGAGAGAGAGAGAGAGAGCATGATATCATCACTCCACATAAAGATGTTGAGTGACAGTCTTTAGATATGAGAACAATCACAGACCGTACAGCGTTGAGCTTTCATATAAAGTCCCACTGAAAACATCTGACAATCATTCAGCATCTTTAGATCATCAGACCCACCAATCACAGCGATCAGGTGACGTTTACTCTGCATCGATCGGGTTTGACTGATCTCTGTCTGAAGAACAGCAGGAGATGATCAATGCAGGTCTACATCCTCTACGTCACATCAGCCTCAAAACCTCCTGCTGAGCTCAGACCATCTGCAGGAATGAGACTTGCAACCAGCAATGCACTGTGGTCAAGCTTAATTTAATAATCGGAAAACAGCATTCCATTTATTAGTTGATTACTTATATATCATGCTTGAAACATAGAAGCACTGCAGCTGAAATGATGAATGTCATTCAATCTGTGGAAATTAGCAAAAATAAGTTCATGCAACCTCTTATTTACATGAGCCGTTTGGTTTATATTTGTATACATCATTTTATGTAATACCTACTGCTGCCATAATAATGGCCGATTTGAAATCAGAAATTTCTGCTTGCCTTCCCTTTTTTTTTATAAAGTGAAGCAGTAATGAAACATTGCTTTGTAAATGCATCCCACATTTCAGTAATAAATGTAGGCATCTTTAAAATGCATGCAACAGTTACTGGATGGAGCTTGGTAGGGTTGCAAAGGATTTAAAATGGTCAATTTTGAATTAATATCCTCTTGTAAATGTGGATTCTAATGGAAATTTAATAACTACAAGACATTGGTGTTTGTCAGGCAACAGCAGGTAATTCAGATTGGGATTTGTCTTGCTGGTGGTGGAAGAAAACACAGATTTTCTAGATTCAGATGGCAAAAAAACTAAATCACAGACTAACACTGAAAACAGCTTTCATGCCCATAAGGAACAACTACTATCAGAATAATTCTAAAAGCATTTCCTAAGCATCTCGCTGGACTGACACAGTTTGAGTTTCATCCTATCAAATCTGTGACTGTATGCACATACACAAGACATTCTTCATCTCAAAGCCTGTGTTTTATGAGTTTTATCTGTCTGATGATCTGAAACAGCACATGAAAACAACCACATCCCTACAGATGTCAATCACACGGCTCTTCCTGTCTGAGTGGGTGGATCCTGGCAAGAATAAACAAACAATGCACAGACTGAACGCTGTGAAAGAATATAGTTGACTAAACACTGACATTTCGGATTCAGCCCGGTCCCATCAGAGCTAAAATAACAGACATTATAAGCAAAAGAAGCTTTAAAAAGGGAAAATATGCAGCTGTAATATCACACACACACTCTAATTATATTCTGAACCTGAGAGCGAAAACACACAGACTGAAGCAGACGGCCGCTGATTTATCATTATATTTTCATCACAGATGACGATCCATTATTATTCACAGTTGTGCAGAAAGTCATCCTGGAAGGAGAAGATGTTCAGCAGAGCAACACGTGACCTGAGCAGACTCCACGAGACTATTCACCTTCACACGATTACAGCCAATCAGAGGAAACCTGCTTAATATGCAGGCATGTGGAGTGAGATTTCAGACCAATGAGAAGTGAATAAATAAATAAATACTACATCGATATATTAAAATAAATATATTACTAAAACTGTACCATAAATGAAAACGGACTATATAGAAATCAGCAGTGATTCAGTTGGTAAGGATATGGGCTGGACACCATGCGGATGCAAAAGTTGCGAGGAAATGTGGTTTGTTTGAGGCAGAAGAAGACGATGGGCACTAGTTCTGGGTACGGGACGACCAGAGCACTTAACTCACTGCTGATATCATCAGCCACTTCCTGCACCTGCTCCGCCTCTTCCTGCTCAGCAGGCTCCGCCTCTTCTTCATCAAGCCCATCCCAGCCAGGAGAGGTGCACAGGTCCACGTCTGGCTCCGCCCCCACCGCAGCAGGCCCCTCCTCCTCTGATGTCATGGTTTTTGGTCCGCCTACAGTGAAAGAGACAGTTCATGATCTCACAGGCTCCTGTTGAAAAAATCAAGTTAAACTAGTTTAAAGTAAAACTTTCTCTGGAAAATCAGATCAACAAAAAGAATCTTATTCTGCTGAGTGGTTGAAGGCGGGCCACTGGGTAAAAGCTAAAGAAGCGCGTTGGTTATAAATACTCCAGTAGTCGCACCTAAAGAATGAGCTGCTCTGAATATAGAGCAAAAGTTAAATCAAGCACTGCATCAGTCCTGCTCGTGATCATCTGATGCTGCGCTCATCATAACATCTACTGTATGTGTTTAGCCGACTTACATTAGAGAAGCAGATCCGATCGGTCACAGAATCAGAGCTTAGGGGGCGCTCTTCATCTGTTCCCATGTGTCTGCTTGTGTTTGTGTGATGGTCTGACCTGTTTACTGAGGGACTAAAACTATTTCTGTCTGCTTTTTACCACACAATTTAGATTTTTCTTATTTTTAATCTTTTTACATTCATTCATTCATTCATTCATTCATTCTGGTGGGAAGAAGCTTCCATATACATTTTTCTTTTTTTTTTTTATTAAGTCACGTTAACATTTTTAACATAACTTTAGTTCTCAGTTCATCTAAAAACGATCCATCTGTCATTATTCGCTAGCCTATATGAGATATTTAAAAAATAAATGACACTTTTGTCGATACAATGAATTATATTTGTTTTTCCAAATATCTCCCTTTGTGTTTGAACAGGTTTGGAAAGACATGAGGGAGAGTGATTGACAACAGAGTGATCTAGCTGACAAATCATTAGTATTCCGTGTCTGTCAGCACATTAAGTTCTGGAGGAAGAAAACTAGATAAAACAAGCGTCAGGAGACACATGCATCACAGCAGATGTTTGAAATCAATCACGTCACATCAGATGGTCATTACTACACTCACATTTAAAAAGCATGTGCTAACCAGCAATTAACCAGTTACACATCAAATCGGAGTAAAATGTGGTCTGTCACATGAACAACGCGATGTATTTACACAAAGAAGATTTCTACTCTCATCAGATATTTAATGTCTCTTATGATTTTGTTATGTTCTCCATCACAATGTCCTTTACCTGTTTGCTATCTCAATCCATCTCCTATCCATCCCACTGTGCGTGTGTGTGTGTGTGCATGTGTGTGCGTGTCCAAATGTCTACACAGGAACAGTAAATCAGCTACATTGTGTGGAGTCTCAGATGAATAAACACATTAAATCATGTTTTCATTAATATGTACGAATACAGAGAGGATCCAGTGCTGCTGTCTGTGGGTTTCCAGGTCAGGCAGACACTGTTGGAGCCAAACACACACACACACATGCGCACAGAGAGAGAGAGAAAGGTGCTCAAATGAGTTTTCTGCTTCTGAGATGATTCTCCTGAGAAAAACACAGTAATCTTACAATTGTCTCCGTTAGAGTTTCAAAGGAGATCTCGATGTCTGAGACTGTGTTTAGATGTGCCACAGTAACAAAGTCTGCAATCAAACCTTAGAGGTCTTAAAATTAACTTCCTCCGGGTTGCATTTCCCAAAACCAACGTGAGCCAACGCAGCCCTGATCCACTGAGCAATAAGTGTTCATAGACACAGAGACTCACCATCTGCTGACCAAACACACACACACACACACACACAATGTGAAACAAGGTTTTTTAACGAGAGGCCACAGCTCTGGTGTCTGCCCTAACAGTTTAATGAACCACTGTCAGAGATCAGCTGTCCAGTTCAGTTGTTAGACTCACAAACAAACTACAGCCGCTCTGATGTGAGGAGACCACACTACACTCCATACAGGAGGAGAAAGACACGTCTGCTGTTGATGAGGTCAAAGGTCACGTGCCACAGATGTCTTAAATTAGGTCACAAACACAACAAGATATCAATCTAGAACAGACGAGAACTTCAGTCTGCATATACAGACACTGCTGGGTTGTTATGATCCTCTCATAAATCAGAGCATTGCTATTTGGGCAAATGTAACAAATGTCTTGAATAAAGAGTTGTTCAGCTTGCATTCTACATGAATGTATTTCGCCGATGCTTTAATCCAGAGCGACTTGCATTGCATTGAGAGAATCAAACCCATGACCTTGACGTTAGTAGCATCAAGATCTGCAGTTTGAGCATCAGGAATGATGAATGAGCTGAATGAGATTGAAAGAGAGTCAGTAAAACGATCTGATCTTCCTTTCACCGCTCTGTGTGTGTGTGTGTGTGTGTGTGTGTGTGTGCGTGTGTGTTGTTTCTCCTACAATCAGCAGGTGCCGCAGTGTTGGATCCAAACTAATGACATTTGCATACTCCCATTTCTTTATTTACCTAATGAGCACCTGCAGGAATGACCTCAGAAACTGTAACACACACACACACTAACCCAATCTATAAAAAGAAAAACACCTCACATTAGTGTCCGTGTAACACTCACACAATGAATCATGGCACAATTTATTTCTAATATATTTATTTATTTATTTTTCATTTACTTGCTTTGAAGTCATTTTATCAAAATAATATTAATTGCATACAATCAGCATGCAAATAATTATATTTATTAATCAGAAAACTATAAATATGACTAGATGTTAAAGATCGCGTGGTTTATATACCGTAATAATCTTGAATTACTGATGAGAAATGTATAAACGTATTTGTTGTCTATTAAGATACATGCAGTTTATTACATCACATTAAGTTTACCATTTTGTTTGTGCTGTGTTAAAACTATTTCCAGCTTAACTTGTTTAATTCATGGAAAACTGCTTTGGCACTAAATAAAACTCTAATACTACAGATGCACTCTGGGTAGAAAGAAAAGCTATAGGACACAAAAAGAAGTGTGTGTGCTGAGAGTGTGTAGTGTGTTTACAGTCGAAGCCGAGCTGAAATCGGTCTGCTGTATAAACATCCTGACAGACACAAACCTCCACTCGCTCAAACACAACGCAGACCTGGATTCATTCACAAACCTTCATGATGTCACAGACATGAGCTCAGTAAAACACAACAGAACTGAGCAAAGCCTATCAGAGCACAGCTCATTTACATACACAAACGACTCATTTAATTGAAAAGGTTTGATTGTAAAAAGTCAAATAAAACTGAATAATTACTGTTTTGGCTTAACTCTTATAATAAAATGCTACACAATGAGCCATTGGGTTCTGTCGAGGAGTCACTACAGTGCTTGTAAAAATAGCGTGCGTTATAAATCACCAGTGTGTGCTTCCTGTCTGAAAGGGAAGCAGTAATCTGCTTCTCGTCCAGTCGGTTCAGGTGAGTCACATGATTAATGACCCCAAGCTCCTGTAGGAACAACAGAGACTCACAAGACACTCTGAGACACTCTGAGACGCTGAGAAAAGAGACATTCAAACACTGTGAGGTATGAGACACACCGATACATGCAGAGATACACTGAGACACTGTGAGACAATCTCAGACACACAAGAGATGCTGAGACACTCAGACACCTTGAGACAGAATGACAATAAACAATAGAACTGGATGGATGGATGGATAAACAATAGAACTGGACGGACGGATAGATGGATGGAAGAATGGACGGATAAACAATAGAACTGGATGGACGGATAGATGGATGGATGGATGAATGGATGGATTAACAATAGAACTGGATGGATGGATGGATGGATGGATGGATGGATTAACAATAGAACTGGATGGATGGATGGATGGATGGATGGATGGATGGACGGATAAACAATAAAACTGAGACAAACGAAGACAATCTGAGACAAATGAGACTCTGACACTGGGAGTCATGATGAGACACTGTGAGGCATTATGAGAGAATATGATACATTCTAAAACACAGAGAGAAGCTGAGAAACTGAGACTCTCAGACACTTTGAGACATGATGAGACACACAGACAGGTACACAGAGACATTCTAGGACATTTAGACACTGTGAGACTCACTCAGACACAGAGAAACTCTGAGACACACAGAGACAGACATCCTCAGAAGATTCACAGATGTACAGTTAAACACAGATTCGCAAAACCCTGTTTAATACCCTCAGCCTTCTACAAACATAAAATAAAAAACACACAAATCTCTTGACCCGAGAAACACTCATCCAACTGCTGTCAGCTCAGAGAACAGCAGCACTACACTAGGACACAAACCACTTCCTGTCTAATCACATGACCTAAACTGAAGCCAAAAAATGCTGCACGCTTTTTTATTAGAGATTTAACCCAGACCTGCTCAGAAATGTTCTAGAAGAGCTCTGATCGCCGAAAAACAGGTCAGTCACACACACTGAGTCTAAATAATGCTGTGTTTTTATGTGAATGTGCTGAAGCCAGATGCTCTGCGTCAGTCATTCTGAAGATATTTTCATATTATCTTTATGAACAAAACTGGGAAACATAGGAACACTATTTAATAAGAATAAACTATGATTTCTTATTCTTTATGTTTTTAAGTTAAATCAACTGAATTTATATAATTTAATGTAATTTATATATATATATATATATAAATTTTTTTTTTTTTTTTTTTATTACGTTAAAATAATGTTTTTTTATAAATAATAATAACTAAATATTTTTTTTTTTGTGATTTCCTCTATGTAATGGCATTGCTAGTTTTTATTTTACCTGGTTTGGCCACAGAAGCCATCTGCGTCAAGAGGCAAAACTAATCTCAGGTTAAATGGCTGTAATACTGTTTTATGGGGTACTTTTATGAGGTACTTAGTGTCACTGTGGTAAAACCAATAGACTCATAGAGGAAAAATTTGCAATGAAATTAGGAAAAACTGACCAAATATTGATATTTTAATATTACTGGAGGAGTACCCCCACATGGAAAGAACCTATATGAGGATATATGTGCATATATGAAATCTATATGCAGCATATATGCACATATATCATAATATATATGCTGCATAATATGCGTATATATGCCACATATAGGCACATAGGCCACATAAAATTGAGGTGCATATATGTGCATATACAG
The DNA here is from genome assembly GCA_032275025.1 of Enteromius treurensis. Classification (NCBI taxonomy): domain Eukaryota; kingdom Metazoa; phylum Chordata; class Actinopteri; order Cypriniformes; family Cyprinidae; genus Enteromius; species Enteromius treurensis. Next base: position 378,375 of record JAUCMU010000052.1, read on the forward strand.
GCCATATAGGTCTCCTGTATTGCTTCTTTATATCCACATATAAGTCCTATATTTACATACAAGATGTGTCTCCTATACAGCTCATGGCAGGATCTGATAATTTTAGCTCATATCTCACTTTGGCAACTGTCATACATGATGCCTAGCTCATATTTTATATTATCAAGGCTATAACTAAGAACTATCTAAAAAAAAAAAATGCAAAAAACTTGGTATCACATGTAAATGGCATGTTAAGGAATTTAGCTATTGCGAATAAGTGAGAGGAGATGGAAAGCCATGATGTCTACACGTTTTCCTGAAACATTTACAAGGTCAATTATTTCTTGTATGAAAATAGTGGAAAAGAAGGAAATGTATAACAACATGGTTTGTCTTTTTTCCAATTTCAAGTCACTTCCAGATTCACATTCACTTTTACATCCACCAGCGTTGAGTAGTTGATGACATCATCCGCATGTAGCATTCGCGCCGAAAGATAGCGGCTGGGAGTAAAAATGGAGTAAAAATATCAGCATTGGAGATCCACTATGTCCGACTTGAATGGATTGAGGGTGAGGATAGAGGGGCCCATCCATCCATCCATCCATCTTCTTCCGCTTATCCGGGACCGGGTCGCCGGGGGCAGCAGTCTAAGCAGGGACGCCCAGACTTCCCTCTCCCCATACACTTCCTCCAGCTCTTCCAGGGGAACACCGAGGCGTTTACAGGCCAGCCGAGAGACATAGTCCCTCCAGCGTGTCCTAGGTCATCCCCGGGGCCTCCTCCCAGTGGGACATGCCCAGAACACCTCCCTCTCTCGATGTGGAGGAGTAACGGATCTGAGCTCCTCCCGAGTGACCGAGCTCCACACCCTATCTCTAAGGGAGCGCCCAGCCACCCTGCGGAATAAACTCATTTCGGCCCCCTGTATCCGGGATCTCGTTCTTTCGGTCATAACCCAAAGCTCATGGCCATAGGTAAGAGTAGGTACATAGACCGACCGGTAAATCAAGAGCGTCGCCTTGCGGCTCAGCTCCTTCTTCACCACGACAGACCGGTACATCGGTCGCATTACTGCACCCATCCGTCGATCTCCCGTTCCATCCTTCCCTCACTCGTGAACAAGACCCCAAGATACTTAAAACCCTCCACCTGAGGCAGGAACTCCCCACCAACCTGAAGCGGACTGTCCACCCTTTTCCGGCTGAGAACCATGGCCTTAGATTTGAAGGTGCTGATTCTAATCCCAGCCGCTTCACACTCAGCTGCAAATCGCCCCAGTGCTCGCTGTAGGTCTTGGTTCGAAGAAGCCAACAGGACAACATCATCTGCAAAAAGCAGAGATGCGATCCTATGGTCCCCAAACCGGACCCCCTCCTGCTCCTGACTGCACCTAGAAATCCTGTCCTTAAAGATAATGAACAGGACCGGTGACAGAGGGCAGCCCTGCCGGAGTCCAGCACGCACTGGAAACAAGTCTGACTTAATGCCGGCAATGCAACCAAGCTCCTGCTCTGGTCATACAGGGACCGGACAGCCCTTAGCAAAGGGCCCCTGACCCCGTATTCCCAGAGCACCCCCCACAGGACACCACGAGGGACACGGTCGAATGCCTTTTCCAAGTTCACAAAACACATGTGGACTGGTTGGGCAAACTCCCAAGAGCCCTCCAGTACCCTAAAGAGGGTATAGAGCTGGTCCAGTGTTCTACGACCAAGACGAAAGCCGCATTGTTCCTCCTGGATCTGAGGTTCGACTATTGGATGAATTCTCCTCTCCAGTCCCCTGGCATAGACTTTCCCAGGGAGGCTGAGGAGTGTGATCCCCCTATAGTTGGAACACACCGTCTGATACCCCTTTTTAAAAAGAGGGACCACCACGCCGGTCTGCCAGTCCAGAGGCACTGTCCCCAAACTCCATGCGATATCGTAGAGGCGTGTCAGCCAAGACAGCCCCACGGCATCCAGAGACCTAAGGTACTCAGGGCGGATCTCATCCCCTCCCGGTGCCTTGCCAACGAAAAGCTTCTTAACTACCTCGGCGACTTCGGCCCGGGTAATGGTCGAGTCCGCCCCTTGGCCCCCGGCCTCTGTTTCCTCCACAGAAGACGCCTCGGTGGGATTGAGGAGATTCTCTAAGTATTCCTTCCACCGCCCATCAATATCCTCAGTTGAAGTCAGCAGATTCCCACCTCCACTGTATACAGTGTTGGCAGGGCACTGCTTCCCCCTCCTGAGGCGGCGGACAGTTTGCCAGAACCTCTTTGAGGTCGACCGATAGTCCTTCTCCAGGGCCTCACCGAACCCCTCCCATACCCAAGTTTTTGCCTCCTCATCCACCCGGGCTGCAGTCCGCCTGGCCCATCGGTACCTGCCTCAGTATCTCCACCAGCCAACCAGGCTCGATAGGACTCCTTCATCAGCTTGAAGGCATCCCTTACTTCCGGTGTCCACCACCGGGCTCGGGGGTTGCCGCCACAACAGGCACCAGAGACTTTGCGGCCACAGCTTTGAACAGCCGCATCGACAATGGAGGTGGAGAACATAGTCCACTCGGACTCAATGTCTCCAACCTCCCTCGGGATCTGGTTAAAGCTCTGCTGGAGGTGTGAGTTGAAGACCTCCCTGACAGGGGGCTCTGCCAAGCTTTCCCAACAGACCCTCACAGTACGTATGGGCCTGCCGAGTCTGTCCAGCTTCCTCCCCCGCCAACGGATCCAACTCACAACCAGGTGTTGATAAGTTGACAGCTCCGCCCCTCTCTTCACCCGAGTGTCTGAGAAATACGGCCGGAGGTCAGATGAAACGACCACAAAGTCGATCATCGACCTCCTTCCTAGGGTGCCCTGGTACCACGTGTACTGATGGACACCCTTATGCTCAAACATGGTTTAATCACGTTTTCTTCCTGAATCATTTGTGTCTTGATCATTGCCTGTTTATTTTGAATTGTTCTATTGTCTTGCCGTTTGGACTTTATTTGCCCCTGCCTGGACTATTGTTTGTGTTTACGGATTACCCTTGTTGTCAAGCCCTCTGGATTCTGTTGTGTGATCGATGACCCATTGCTTTCTTCAAATGTTTGCTGATGCTTGACCCTGTCTGTTTCTGACTGCATCTGATTAATAAACCTTTCTCTAGTCTCGGCTCTGTTACAGCCGCATGACCCTGTAACGGTGAAAGAATCTCAGATACTTTGATCTCCTGAGAAACAGACATTACATACAGGAATCCTCGAGACACCCCACAGAGTGTCTGCAAAGAGGGACATGCAGATACAAAGATGGCTCTCACAGATCTAAAAGTTACCCACAAAGAGTTAAAGGTCCACTAAACTGTTGTAACACAGCTAAGAGAAAAACAGACAGTGGACAGAGACTTTAAGGACACAGTTCAATTGGTTATTCTGCCACAACGCCAATTGGAAGCTGCCATCCAGAACTCCCATTCCCCTCTCAATCTCTTCTTGAGTCTATGAGAGGGATGTAACGGTATCAAAACTTCATGGTACCGTAATACCTCAGTATGAATGGCACGGTACAGTATTTATCATTAGAATCATTTACAGGAAAAACAAAACTAATGAAGAGACTCAAAAAAAGTGCCAGAAGAGTTTATTAAACAGTTTACATGAACACTGAACATATCAATGGCATACAAATTAGCCATCTATCTGTAAACTTTGAAAC
>JAUCMU010000052.1:398554-428141 GCA_032275025.1 Enteromius treurensis
TCGACTCTGTTTCTGCCTATGTCTTCCCCATTGTATCTGCTGGCGATCGACCTTTGTTATTCTGACCCTGAGCCTTAGTAAATCACTGTTGCATTTGAACTCGCTCCCGTTTCGTCCGTGCCTCGTTACAATAACGGACAAACAAACTATTCACGGGCAACAATTACAGCATTATTGACCAAACTGAAAGAGCTATTCAGAAACAAAGCGTTTTAATGAAATTCATCAATTTATCTCAGCGGGTGATAATTATAGTTTACAGACTTCATTAACATGCTGCTGACAGACGATCACATCAGCATTGTCTCAACACAGAGACGCATGAGCAGCTGCTGCAGACGCTGATAGAGCAGGAGTGTGTGTCTGCATCTGCATGCGTATGTCTGTATGTGTGTCTACATGCATGTTTCTACATGTGCCTGCATCTGTATACGTTTGTCTGCTGGTGTCTGTGTCTATACTGTACTGTATGCAGGTGTCTGTGTATGCCTGTGTGAGAGTCTGCGCATATGTCCATGTGTGTTTGTTTGTCTATAACAGCAATTATCAATTCCAGTCATTGCACCCTACTATTTTGCACAAATTTTGTATGTTTCTCTTGTCGCTTCAGACTTTGGTCTTTTTGAACATATGTGCGCTGCGAAGTAGACATCACTGGATATTAAGTCATGATTCCAATTCGAAGCAAACTTACATGTTCCATTCAAAGGGCATTGAAGTGTGCGAGACGTCATTTAAACCATATTAATTTCTTTACAGTGCAAATCCCTGAAGGAATGTTCCTAAGTGAAGTAAACTTTAACAGACTTCCCCTGCTTAGGAAGTAAGGAGCAATGAACACTGTGTAGGGACCATGTTGATCAAACACATGCACAGAGCTCTCTTCTAATGAGCTAATTATCTGAATTTTGTGTCTTTGTGCAGGTGTCTGAGTCTGCATCCACATGGCTGTGCTTGTGTATGCATCTATATGGTTGTGTATGCATGTGTCTGGGTCTACATGAGTGTCTGTGTCTATATGCCTGTACCTTCATGTCTGTGCTTGTGTATTGATCTATATGCATGTGTCTGTGTCTGTATGCGTGTGTCTGCATGTCTGTGCATGCGTCTGGATGTCTGTGCATGTGTCTGTATGCTTGTGTCGTTATGTTTGTGTCTGTGTCTACATGCATGTGTCTGTTTGTGTCTTTGTGCAGGTATCTGCATCTGTATGCGTGTCAGTATGTGCACCTAAACAAGTGTCTGCATCTACATACATGTGTATTCGGGAGCCTGTGTCTATACTAGACTGTATGTGTATTTACGCATCTGTCTGCAGGTTTCCATGTATGTCTGTGCGTGTCTGTTCATGTCTATATCTGTATGTGTATCTGCATCTATAAGCACATATGCAAGTGTCTGTGTGCTGAAAGATTCATTGCATCAGTGCTCCAGTGAACACTCCCATGGGCTCAACATCTACTATAACTACACACATCCAGCTGTTTCACTCAGATTCAGAGTGCATTTATTTGACATTAACAATAGAAAAAAACATGTTTCATGGGCTAGTCAACTGACGTGTAAGGTCCTGTCCTGCTATCTTCCTTCAGTCTGTTTCCACACAAATGCACTGGATTATGTGATTTAAACGGGTTGTGAAGTTTGTCTATCATAGATGTTTTCTGGGAATGCTGACTGTCTAAATCTTGCTGATCAGAAAATGTCAATATAAACATCACTCTGATTTATTTTGAGCAAGATTTCAAATGTAACACTAACTGGTCAACCATCGATGCAAAGTTTATTAAAACTGAATGAAGTTTAGGCTATGCTCAGTTGAGGAGCACAGAAAAGCTATAATCTGACATTGCATTTGATCTCTTACAACCAACCAGCGCTTACACACGTCCTGTCCTGTGTGTGTTCAAAAGAAAATTACATTTTCATACATTATCATCATCATCATCATCTCACCCTCTTCACATCACTGTTAGCTGCTCTGCAGGATGAACTCTATGTTAATTACACTTCACACTGCGTTTGACGGTCAATAAAGTCACTCTGATTTCAGTCCACAGTATTGAGAGTATTTGGTACGACCAAACATGCCACGGATCTCAGATTAAAAATAAGTGCAACTGAACAGAACGAGAAAACGAGGAGGGCTCTCTGAGCCAACAAAGCATTATCCAGTCTGAAATGCCAATTAGTATCTGAAAATATTGCAGTCAGGAACAGAAGCGATTATACTGGCAGTGAAGAGTGAGGTCTGCTACTGAATCATGACAAATGAGCAACACTTCCTTCCTCACCATCTGCACTCACCGTGAGGAAACAGAGAGAAAAACATCCCGCTCTGAAAGCGGTTAACTTCAGAAACTTGTACAATATCACAAAACTTTAGTATTTATGAGGTGACAGACGAGCCTGCAGTCACAAGCACAAACGTGCATGCAGATAGAGAATTACAAGTTTCAAATAATAATTTGTAAATAAAATTAACAAATAAAACACTTTATTTTAGGGGCTCTTAACTAGTTGCTTATTAGCATGCATGTTTTATATAAATATTAAGTAAATATTAGCCATTTATTAGTAGTAATTAAGCACATATTAATGCATTCCTAGCCCTACCCAATACAAAAACTTAACAACCACCGCACTAACTATTAATAAGCAGCAAATTAGGAATTTACTGAGGGACAAGTCGTAGTTAGTGAATAATTTATTCTAAAATGTTACCAATAAATCAATTTTGAGGTTAATTCTTTGTGTTCTTTTGATATACTGTTTCATTTTTAGTGTGTTTATTATATAATAGTCTTTCTTTTGTTCATATAATTGCAAATGCTTTATCAATACTGTACGAGTCTTGGCATTAAAGCTCAACTGAACTGAACTGAGAACTCTACATGTGTGCAGAATTCTAAAATGTTTCTTTATTGTGGTCTTGATGAATCACGTGAGTCTGACCGGAAGAGTGTCAGGTGTTCCTCTGGCGCCCTCTAGCGCCACACACACACACACACCGGAGGACTGCTCTGTTCTCTACGGTTTTAAAGGAATCGTAACATTTTATAGTTTTTTGATGTTTTGACCTGGTTATAGAAACTAGGATCCACTCAGTTTTCTTCATCACAATCCCAGCAGAACAGAAGACTCGTCTTGTAAACGTGTAAACTCTTTCTCATTCGATTCATTTTCTCCACCCTTTCCAAAACAGTTCACACGGACATCATTCAAGCAGTCCGAACTCCATTTTTTTAGTTATGGAAACCAAACAGAAAGCATCTATTCCTAACTATTACAAACTAGCAAGACCAGTATGAGATCTCTGAAGCACCTGTTTGAGACTCCTTCACACAAATCTTCAAGAAGCAGTCAGTCTGCAGGTGCCAGGTGTGTGTGTTCTCTGCCAGCACGGATGGAGGAGGTCTAAGACAGAAGAGACTGAGTATCAACAGTGGCTATGTCTTATACTCTAATAGATTTTACTGTATTATGGTTTACATGTATTTTCTGGAATATTTACAGTATTTCAGTTTTCAGCCACAGAAAACGCCAATGGGAGGAAAAAAAGGCAGCTATAGAAAGAGATCAGATGTCTCTGGTGATAGACACTTTTTTCTGTTTAATTCACATTCAAATTCATTCATACAGCATCTGTATCTAACATTACTGTAGTAACATTACACTGTGTTTTCTTTTAGAAAAAACAAGACTGTCTACAGTTCAGAACTCACTGCAATATATAACAGTTGGGACAGTTACAGATGGGAATGAAAGTGAAAGACTAACACCAGTGTAGGCGTTCAACTACATCAAATTGCGTTGATAGAATATATTTCAATACGGTATTATTGTAGCAAATTTGCTGTGTTGTTCATTTTTGTATCATGTTAGATACTGAGCTTCAGTTTTGCAGACTGTTTGTGACTGAATGAGAATCAGTTTTTTTAAATGCATTTTGTGTCAAAGTGAAATGATCCACAGTTTAGCTCACATACATAATGTTGTGTTTCACTGTGCTTTTAACAAAACCATCATTACCCATACATGGTTGCAAGTTCCTCATTACTAAAATAGTTTAACAATTTGCAAGCAGCATTGCAAAGTGTGCGTGGTTGGAACTACAGACTGCGGTTGGAAGCAGAGTTTCTTATTAGGTTGACAAACATGTGGACTTCTACAGAGATCTGCTGTTTGGCACAGTAACATATTATATAGCATCGGCATTAACCCTGAACTTCAAAACTACACACCAACTCGTACAAAACTTTAGTCAAAAGTCTTATTCTCCCTTTTTTTTGACTTCTGCACTGTTACAGAACACTTCAAATCACTATCACACAAAAACCCCTTTTTAGTCACTTTTTTCGATGTGAAATAGAAAACCCTTAGAGTCAATATGCCAACGTGATAACTTCTTACATTTTAGCGTCATAATTAAAAGGTATATTGGGTAAAAACAAGTGCATTATTGCATATATGTAGGGGTGCGATTTTTCAATGTAAACGGTCAAAACAGTTTTATTTAAATGAGATTATTTACACATTTATAAGCAGGTTACCAAACCCCTGCTCCCTGTCAATACAACACAAGATATAGCAGGCAGATACAACCACCGTCATCATTTATTTGAAAGATATTAATATTCCAAGTCTTTTGAGGTCAAATGATTGATTTGTGAGAGGCATAGAGGCGGTCGAAAATGGACTAAAAAGGGGTACCTTGAGCTTCAGAAAGCTACGCAAAAGGGTCTTGACCAAGCGTCTAAATGTGCATTTGAAATAAATAGATGTGCAGACACATCCAGTGAAATTCAGCTGAATTCTAAGAATAGTTTGTTTTGTTTTCATCACACTTCAGTAAGATCCTACAGCAGAAGAAAGGCACTAGAAAAGATTCAGGATTGAACTGAAACACTAAACAGTCAACCAATGAATAAATTCTGCATCCTCTGTCAAAAAGTGCACAAACTTGTTAAAATACATTTGAAACTTGTGAAACTCCTGTGAAACACACTGTATGGTGTGTATGCTACTGTAAGAGTAGTCTAAAGCGCTGCTATTATGTTCCATAATTAGGATTGATTCATTATAAGAAGTGATTACTCCGGCTCTTGCGTGTCACGTCACTGACGACAGGCCTAATGCTCAGCCAACCCGGGAGGCGGTTGTGACTAGTTAGTTAGTTAGTTTCTACAGCGTAAATCAAACTACAGTGGTTAAGCAGTGAGTTGTGTCGTTTTACGGGAAATCAACTCCTGGTAATTCTGATGAATGTGTCAAATCAACCAAAATAACAAAGTACAAATACACTGAACATGCTGTCTGTCTGACCAAACACAGTTCATACGGACAGGAAGTGTGTGTGTGTGTGTTTTCACTATACTTGTGAGAACCAAATGTCCACACCTATAGTGAAATATCATGATAACCTACTGGTGTGAAAGTATCTCCTTGTTAAAAAGTCTTAATGAAAAACTATGAATTAATTATGTTTGTATTTAAAGTTTTGCACAAGTTTGTGATTGTTTGATTAGAACTAGAGGTCAGCTATCAAAAATATCATTAACAGAAAACAGAAAAACAAGACTATATGAGATAAACTGTGTGTGTGTGTGTTCACAGTGGGAGGAGATGATTTACACTTTCTATTTCCTCTTTTTGCAGTCATGCATGCCTGTGTCGTGCTGAATGTGAGATAAGCTTGACTTCTGTTCTTCCTCCCAATGTTATGAAATAGTATTTGAGCGCGGAGCTGCAGGTGAAGGCTCAGACGACAGACACATCATCATTACATGAGCTGTAAGTACGACCATCTTTCTCGATTTACACGAGCCTTCAGCGTTAACAAGTAGAGAGACTCATGAGGAGATCAACGTCAGATATAAGTGCTTCTGTTGATGACGGACTCACCCGTCTAGAGTCTGCTAAAGTAGAAACTGAGGCTCAGGAACTCTCAGCCAGACTTACACAAAGGCTAGTTTTTGTTGTTTTTAGTTTCAAAGATTTTGACACAACCAATGCATACTGACACCAAACCAGAGTCAGAAGGCAGATTCGGACTGAAACACTGTCAGAACACGAGTATTTTAAAGAAATATCAGCTTAGGGGCAAGTTTTAAAACATTTTAACCAAAAAAAAATATACTGAACAAATAAAGTGAAGGGTGACGGTTTCAGGCATGTCAGACACTGGGCCGTTATTTTGCAAGATTCCAGTTTTACGCTGAGATCAAACGTGTGTTTCAGTGAAGCGTGATCTGCCTGTGATCCGTGAGTGAAAGCGATACACAAATGAGATGAAAGACTTTGCATTGGTGCAGCTGCAGCGCTGCAGAAACGCACGGAAGCAGGTGAACAGAACACGAGCCGCTTACTGTACAAACCTCGGATGAACACGTCACCGCATTCAGGGAAATTCTGCTTCAGACGCTCTGCACAACATACACTGTATGCTTCATTTTAGCAGAAGAAGTAGTCTTTTGAAAACTGCATGTTATGTGTTATTCAGCACTGAATTGTCCTGAATCAGCTTTTTCAAGTGTTTATATATTTACTCCACGAGACAATAGTTGTTCATGAGTAGATCGTTCTTCAGAAGAATCCTTTGTGTGTTTGACCCCTTTCCAACGTTGACTATTATTTTGAGATCCATCTTTTTTTACAGTAAGACAACCGAGGGACTCAAACACAGCTATTACAGAAGATGAAAACATTCACTGATGCTCAAGAAAGACAAACAATGCATTAATAGCCGGGGGTTGAAAACTTATGAACCATATGACGATGTGTTGTATACATTTTTCTTATCTTGATCTTCTTGTGTGTGTGTGTGTGTGTGTGTGTGTGTGTGTGTGTGTGTGTGTGTGTGTTGTACAGACATTTAGAAGCTACATAAAACACTTATAGTACGTTTTTCCAAGAAGAAAAGTTTACCCGCCCTCTAAAATTAAAAATTCAAGAAGTTTGAAGTGACTTCAATGAGGAAGTTTCTAAAAAAAAGAAAAAAAAAAAGTTGACTTTTAAATGTTTTTTTGTGAGATGATTTTGACTTTAAATGGCATGCAGTTGCAGCATTCATACTTTAATCACATTATAAAAAATGATAATTTCCACATCCACAGCTTTTTGATTACAAAGAATATGACGCTAAAGGCGTCGTGATTAACATGATAATAAATAGATGGCTGACCTTTCCATTTTTTTTACCTGACATTGTTAGATTCAGATGGTTAATATCTTATATTATGTTGGGTGTCTACATTAGATATAATCAGCGTGTTTAGAATGAACCCATCACATAAAAAACATGATATCATTGGATCTCCTTCAAAACTTTCAGAATCTTTACTTATTAAAATGATTTTGTTTCTGTATTTTAAAATATATTTTTATATTAACATATTTAAATGACAGCACATTTAGCTACTGAACAAAAAAACCTATACTTTTATTTTTCAAAATAAGTAGAAAATAGTGTAAACTTTACTAAAGTGACTGTTTTGAACAAGTATCTATTTTTGACATTATTTTTATTTTTAAGATAAAAAATAAACCACTTGAATGATTTCTTTTCACACAACATCAGTTGTTCCATTAATGTTCAATACAACTTTTAATTTTTTTCTGCAATTATCCATTTTAGACGCAGTGAATAACTAGTACTCTACTCAAATAAGTACATTTATTGAATTTTTGTTGTAGCTGTTTTGTTTAACATTTGCGGAAACACATTTCTAATTATGTAGGTCACTTTATGAAAACTCTTCTCACTTGGAACAGCAGTTATTATAGATTCAAAATCAACTAAAGCTACCGAAACACTTCATACATATTTCAGTATAACTTCAATACCACTAAAGGTTTTCACTCAGCAAACACTTAGTTACTCATAAAACCATGACCTAAAACACTAACGACAGACAACACATCAATCACTTGTATTTATATAGCGCTTTTAACAATACAGAGTGCAGCAAACAAAAAGAACATGATCAAATAGCAGAATGTCTTTAATAAACATGAATGAAGCTCTGTAATGTTTAGAATTCACAGAAATATATATGTCACATGATGAGTTTGTTTCATTAGATGGTAACCGTAACCCGAATCAGGCAAGCGTAGAGATCATGGTTTTAAAGGAAATAAACTGTGCCAAAGCAGTGATAAATGATCCTCAGTTTAGCTCACATCGACTGATGTTGTGCTAGCAATTTAATATAATAATGAGAATTAAACCTTTAGAGTTGCAAACTTTATTTTGATGAATTCTGCTAACATAATAATGTTGTTTGTTATATCAGCCAGTTTGTTGTTGTAGTGAGTTAAAATTGTCTACATAACTTTGAAAACTGGGCAGTGTATTTTTAGTTCCCAGCATGCTTTGCAGGACTTGATAGAGCAAATGCTGAAATTCAGTGATATTTTAAGTGAAGGGACGGAGTGGTTGTGTTTGACATTTAAAGAGAGTTGGATTGTGGGTGACTCTATGACTGTGTCCAAATACCCCTTTGTAGACAGCGCCCCGGGGGAGGAAGGGGATATGACTGAATCCACTGATCGTGGCAAATGACTGGTTTCTGAAGGCAGCTTAGACAGAGTAAATCTTCTCATTGTTTTTGTTTTTTTGACTCTGTAGTTGAGCTAAAAGCTAAAGATGCCGTCTGAAAGTTGTGGCTGATGGCCAGTCTGTGTGGAGATGTACATCTCTGACCAACGTTTCTCACTTTTGATGAGTAACTATAATACAGTATGTCATATAATATGTGCTGAGTTATCACCAAAGCTCTCTGTATGTTGTTGTGGATTATTAATCATAAATCTGTCTGATATCAGTTTTGTGTGTGAACCCTCCTAAAAGTTCAGACACAGAGCTATCACCGCGCTTATGCCAGATTATTAAGAAAATAATTTACATTTAGCCTGCTTTAGCTGTGAATTGGACTTGAAATAAATGATTTGGTTCTAAGGCATTTTCTCAATTACTTAACAACCTATTAAGTTAAAGTAGTTTTTGAATAGAATATGTTATAACTCAAAAGGATGCAAACTCTTGTGTTAATGTTTGTTGAGCCTAAACATTTGTTTTGTTCCAAACGATTGAAAAATATATACTAGGAGAGTCAATTTGACCCAAAAAGAATCTGATTACAAAATATCTTCCTTTGTGTTCGGCAGAACAAAGACATTCACACAGGTTTGGAACGACTCACGGGTGAGTAAATTACATTTTTGGGTGAACGATTCGTAACTCATAACTTTGAGAGAACCTTGGCAGAATGTTCTGAGAACGTTCCCTGTGAGCTGAAATAATTGTGCTGCGATGTCTGGTGTCTCGGTGAACATAGAACTGAAAATATTGAGGTAGTCGTGACCAAACACAGTTTAAACTGCAGTGGGTGTCATTATCAGTGTGAGCCAAAAGAAGAAAGACTGGCAGAGAGAGTTCACAGAGCTCAGGACAGGTTTGTCGTGGCACGAGGGTCAGGCGACAGCAGAACTGTGATGTTTGGGTGATCTGTCTCTTTCATGCGGTTGTGTTTTACTGTGAGTCTTCAGCTGGTTACTCTGTGAACGTCAGCAGTGTTTGACTGGCGTGTGGTTTAATGGGTTGCAGTATTCACTCTGTGTTTCTTGTTTTAGTCTCTGAGTTGTCTCCGTCATGGAGGCGACAGGGAAATATGACTTCAGCGCCACAGCAGAAGACGAGCTGAGCTTCAGGAAGGGAGACATCATCAAGGTGTGCTTCGACATTTACATCACATCTGCAGCTCACTGCACGTTCTTTATGAATCGTGTCCACTGATACCTACCTGATCTCATGACGAGACACGAAATGCGAACCAACAAGTACATATCACTGGCGTTTACAAAAGAAATGAACACTAGAGGCGGTGAAACTTAAAATGTTCACACAAATTGAATTGAGTTTTGATTAATAAAGCGCAATTTTCACACAATTACGGAAAGAATATCATGTTTTGACTTCAAAACATTATTAATGAGCTAGGAGATTTGAAAACTCATGCTTTTGAATGTTAGCATCCCACATCAGCTTCATATCTATGTGTTTTTCTAGACGGTAGGTTTGTTCGGTAGCTCACGAAGTACAGAGATGAAGAGCTCCGGTTCAATCCTGTGTAAATACGCTTCAACAAAACACTTCAGATCTGTGTAAAAGGAAGTTGAAATGACACGGTTGCATCAGCACATGTGTTTTCAAATCAGTTTTGCGTTTGTTAACACTATCGGGTAGGTTTAGGGTTGGATTTCCAACATTATACATCATTAACTTTTAGTTACAGTCCGCTGAAATTTGTACCTAAAGCAACAAATTAAAAACACAGCAATATGTACCTATATCAACGTAATGAAATGTGCCCGGGTTCACATATTAAACCTGTGTTTTAGCGCCACTCAGTGGACATTTCTCTTTGAAACGGCAGCGAAACCTGAAGTAAGTCACACAAAAACTGTGTTGCACAAAAAGTCAATTTTTTATGAGACCAGGTTGATGGATACACACATGCACTCCACTCATTCGGTTATTCTGACATAAACACACATTCAGATCCTTTCAGCTCAGCTCAGCAGCTCTTTCAATCAGTTTGATCATCACATGCTCTTCTGTAGATTTTAGGCACCAATGACGACTGGTTCAGAGCAGAAATAAACGGCATGGAGGGATTCGTTCCTCGGAATTACATCAACACCAACTTCCCCAGGTAACTGAAACACCACTGCCTGTGGCAAGCCATTTTAACATTTCATCTACAAAATAAACTAATATCTATTTCCATAGTACTTGTTTTTAGCTGCTAGTTTATTTTCTATTAGGTATGGATAACTATTCAGCAGATACTAGTGCATATTTCAGTAGTGACTAGCATCTGTTCTTTTGTTAGTAGTAACATGATTCAGTGTTTGCCATTGACTTCCATAGGGGTCGCTCATTAAAAGTATTCAGTCTTGTATTTATTCCAATAGTGTCTACTACATATTGTATGTAGTAGTGTTCATGCACTTTTTTTGTGTTCAAAATGTACAAAATTACAAATATCCATCCAAATCATGTTTTTGGCTCGTCCTGAATCAATAAGGTACATCTATAAGAGGTGTTTATATTGGAACTATTTAGACTGGTTCTGGTAGGCACCGGTGTCCACAGTCCAGTGTGATTCATCATAAACATAAACAGAGAGAAGCAGATTCGGCTACAATGTTCTTCCACCAGACAAACAAAGTTCTGTTTAATACACTTTAGAGCGCCAAAACTTACAGACTGCAGCTCTATAAGGACTAGCAGCATTACACTAGATACTAGTACATTTTAAGGATTAAATGTTACCACAGAGAGCACATGAAACAGTCGCAAAATTCTGTTCGTGTAACACAAGATTGACCAATACATGAGAGATCACTGACACTCAGCACTCCATAGTTTGCTTATAATGAGTCAAAAAAACATCTGGATTTCTAATTTCATTGCCAAAATATAAGTTAAATGGTTAAAACCCTGTTTTATCATTCTGAGATGGATTCAAGCACATTATATTTTACACAAAACCATTGCATTGTAAATAAGAATAGAAAAACAAAACAGTGACATCTAGTGAAGAAGACGTGTAGTGACAGGACTGACAAATAAATAGAGATTGATCTGTGGTGGACCACACATTTTGCATTTATCATGACAGTTTTTTTAGTTAGCTTGTTACTATACTTGACTTGAGATCGTTCAGGCAAACATTGTTCAGAAGACATCATAATAAAGCAGTGTTTCTCCAGCTGGTATCAGGAGAACACCAGCCGTCAGTCAGCACAGGAAGAACTGATGTGTCAACCAATCGGATCCTTCCTCATCCGAGGCTCCCAGAGTTCACCTGGAGCATTCTCCATTTCAGTCAGGTACAGCACACACACACACACACGTTTGTTTTATATATTTGGGAGAACTTTGGTGTACATTTATTGTCTTTATACTGACCTTACGATACGTGTCATTGCCCTACACCAACCCTACCCCTAAACCTACCCATCACACCAACCTTTTTGCAGTTTTAGACATACTTCATTTAGTATTTTTAATAATTTATTTGCCTTGTGAGGACTGACCTGATGTCCTCACAAAGTCAAAAAGTTTTTACTATCCTTGTTGGTCCTCACAACTATAGCAAAACAAACACACGCACACTGGTTTCCGTAGATGTGATGGTTTTTATACTTTTCTGTGCCGTCAGACATGAGAGTGATGTGCAGCACTTTAAGGTGATGAGAGACCGTCAAGGTCAATATTACCTCTGGAGCGAGACCTTCAGCTCCCTCAACAGACTGGTGGACTACTACACACACCACTCCATCTCCAAACAGAGCCGTGTGTATCTGATCACAGAGCAGCGGGTGAGTCACACTCAAACACTCACACAGTCTTCAGAACATGCTTTCTCTCCAAACACTCAGTTTGTGTCTCTCTCTCACCCAGAATCCCCCTGATTTCCCGCTCAGGAGGTCTGCCGAGCCGCCGCCTGTCTCTCAGGTACAGCCGCAGTCACTTCTGTGACACTAGGCAGTCATCTGATGAGCTTCTGTCTCAATCTCTTATGCTTTCCTTCTGCAGGATAGACACAACTACAGAACACCAGCTCCAGCCTTTCCTCGCGCACCAGATCCCTCACCTCCACCCCCACCACAGGTCACACACACACACACATACAATCAATCAATCACCTTTATTTATGCAGCATTTTTAACAATACAGATTGTGTGACTGAAAATCAGGTTGGAGAATAGTTCCAGATTAAACACTCAATTTTCAGCTGAAGGCATTTCATGATTGAATGCAGAGACGTCGTTGTCTAGATCAGTTGCAATAGGGTTTTTGTAATCAAATCAATGATAATCGCTGGAAATGATTTCCTTCTGCAGGATAGACACAAGTTCAGAACACCAGCTCCAGCCTTTCCGCGCGCACCAGATCCCTCACCTCCACCCCCACCACAGGTCACACTCACTCACACACACACACATGTAGTGTCTCCATGTTTTATGGGGTCTCTCCATAGGTGTAATGGTGTTTTTACTGTACAGACTGCGGCTGTACCTGGAGACCTAACAAATGGTCTCCATAATGTGATAAATACCAGATGCACAAGGGTTCGAGCTCTGAATGAACCGGTTCTATTTGTTTGTCTGCGTAGGCGTCTGCGCTGCAGGTTCGGGCCATGTATGACTTCTCTGCAGAGGATGCAGACGAGCTCAACTTTCATGCTGGAGATGTTATCGAGGTTTTGGACCAGTCGGATCAATTCTGGTGGAAAGGTATTCTGCGCGGGAGAACCGGACTCTTCCCCGTCAACTACACCAACCCTGTCTGAGGATCCGTGACAGACGCTCGCCTCAAAATCCGTTTCACATGGTGATGTTGCATAATAATGATTTATGAATAAATTTACGTGAATGGTTCTGACTTTAAGAAACAAATTTCTACCTTGTCACACAGACACACACCTGTAAAGTATTGCTATTCCTGCTGCCACTGAGATTTGGAAAAATGGCGTGCTTAGTTTGACCAACTTTACAAACAAATTTATGAATCTTTCAGAATTGTTATGATCCTCTGCATTTGGCCTGCATGAAATGTTCCTGAGATGTGATCTTCATCCAAGTATTAAATAAATTCATCCATATTTAATAACAAGCAATGAGTCAGGATGTTATTAAATGAATGGTTCAGTTACAATTTAGAAAAACAGAATTCCCTTTCTTGATGCATGTTTAACTAAAATATATCTTAGTTAAAAATACTTCATAAAGGATGTTTTTTCCCCATCTAGTCCATTCTGAGCTTCACCTACTTTTTTTCTCATTTAAAGGAAGAATGTGTTCAAATAAAGAAAGATAGACCATCATTCTTAAAGATACTGTATATTACGTTTGCAACAGCTGTAGGTTTTTGGAGTGGTCTTAATGCCCAGTCTGTCCCAGACCAGCATTACATAATCTGTGAATATCTGTAAACATTTGTGGCTTGAAAGTGGCTGGAAAATTAAAGATGTACTGCATTTCTAGGAATGTGTTCCCATTCGGGTGCTGTAGGGTTATTAAAGCTAACTAAAACTAGTAAAAATATTTCTATAAAATTCCTGTTAGACCCATGAGTAATGCCTAAAATCAGATTTAATGATCGACTGACACTGATGTATAAGCACCAAAAACATATTCTACTGTCTAATGTTTTAAACCCTTAAACTTCAGTTGCATAAATCAATTTCCATTAATGCATCATACTTTTAGTTCATTAAGAGAAATACCCTAAACAGGAAGTCAACTGGCTGCTTAGTGAATGTGTCTTCTAGAAAATAATAAATGAATAAAATTAAAACTGAAAAGTGTGGTGTCGGACACACAATTTTAACAACAAATCTTTTTTTGCAAATGTGTGCAAATGTTAAAGTCTTAAATAAACACTCCCAATAGGAAAACACTGCTCCAGTTTGAAACATGTATCATTCTTCAGATCAGAGAGTAACTTCACTCCTGATTCTCCTAGATGATTAACAGACAGGTTCAGTTCTGTCAGGTGTGAGGGGTTTGATCTCAGAGCTGAAGCCAGGCCACACTTCATCAACCTGTAGAGAACAAGGACACAGTTTGAACTGTAGTGGATGTAGTTTGTTACTCAAACCCGCCACCAAAATTCAGTTTGCACGGGACGTCTCTCTGTAGTATTTATATGACTTTCCAAAACTTTTCCAGAACTGTAAATTGCTGGTTTAAAAACGTATGTCTTTTCCAGATTTTCTTTAATTGGTCCAACATGTGATTGCATAAATACTCCATTACCTCCCTCCTCTAATCACATGCCGCATCTGTCCCCTTGTTTTGTTCCAGGACCTCACAACTTACTAACGCACTGCTACCCACCCTATCTGCCCTGAATAGTATTGAAAATTACAAATATAACATTAGCACACTGTTTGCACATTGGGATGCAGGTTTATTTCCATCATTAATAGTTATCTGCCATTTAGCATTTTTAAATAAAATAATGCATAAAACATTGGGTCCTAAACACAATAGCACCACCTAGTGGTTAATTTCTCTCAAATTGCTCTTGGACCACTAGGGCAACGTGTCGAACTATGTGTCAAAAAAAGAGTTTGGCCTCCGTTAACCTAATCCAGGCAACATTGTTCCTGGAGTGCCTCACCTGCCTGTAGCCTAAATAATCCTGAATACCTTGATTAGCTAGTTCAGGTGTGTTTGATTAGGGCTGGAGTGAAACTCTGTAGGACATACATAAAGTTCTGCATAGAAATGTATTGAGGACTTCATTCCTGAAAAAAAAAAATTAAATGGCACATTTATAGATGTCAGTTGTCTTTTCACAGAGTTTATGACAAAGTTATTAATGATGTATTTCAGTAATGTCCGATTCACTGCATCAAAGAGATAGTTCACCTAAAAATGAAAACTCTGTCATTAAATACTCACCCTCATGTCGTTCCGGTCACAAATCGCGCCTCACCCTCACCGGAGTACTAACTCCTATCGTACTGCATTTGCCACAACACCCCATGCCTATGACTGATCACCTGCCCAGGTGTTCCTCATTACCTCCCACTGTTTAAACCAGGGATGGGGAATTCTGATCCTGGAGGGCCACTCTTCTGCCGAGTTTAGCTTCAACCCTGAGGAAAAAAATACCTACCTGCATCCTAAGACCTCAATTAGCTGGTTCAGGTGTGTTTGATTAGGGTTGGAGCTAAACAGAATCAACATTCCACACCCCTGGTTTAAACAGCTCAGTCGATGTGAAGTCTTGTCCTTCACAAGACACAATGCTGAGTCTTTATTCCAGCCTGTTGGGGGGTTTTTTTGCGTTTGATCTAGGACTGTTAACCCATCGTTGGTTGTTTGCTGCCTACTCTCTTGATTCAATTTGCCCGATTCTACTGACCATGTCTGTTAGCTGCCCGCCCCAACATCTGCCTGTTAACCGTTTATGATTCTGGTTTGTCTGCTTTGCTACTGATTCTGCCTGTCTGATCACAAACACAAATGGATCCGAATGTTTCAGACTCTTCATTACAGAAGACTTTGTAGCAGCTCTGTACCATCTGGCCTCTAAGGTATCTTCCCAAACAATCAGCTGCAGTGTCGACTCACTTGCGCGGGTTATTAATGACAATAACACACCAGAGGTAAAGCTGCTGGTCAGGTCTGATTTGGTGAAAGTGAAACAACTAGAGATGAATGACACTGATCCAGTTCAACTCAAAGAAGTGATTAAAAAAGTGATTACTACATTTCTATTTTATTAATATACAGTTTTAACTGCTTAAACCAATTGCAGCTGACCAGTACCCATGTGTTTACTTAATGTGAACTAACAGATATGTGTCCCTGGAGCACAGAAGCAGTCATCAGCAGCAGCACGGGTGTATTAAAAGAAATAGCCAACAATACATTAGATGGGCAAAATCTTTAAAAAGATTTTCTTTAATGCCAAAAATCATCCGAATATTAAATAAAGATCATGTTCCATTAAGATATTTTGTATATTTTCCACTGTAAACATGTAAACTTTTTTTGCTAAGGACTTCATCTAGACCACGTTTAAAGGTGATTTTCGACAGTTTTTTTTATGTTATCCAAATATCATCCTATCCTAACAAAAACTTAAACTTTTTTTGTAATATGCATTGCTAAGGACTTCATCTAGACCACTTTTAAAGGTGATTTTCTAAAATTGTTTATGTTTTTGCATCTCTGCCAAATATCATCCTATCCTAACAAACAATACATCAGTGGAAAGCTGTATTTATATTTATTAGAAAATAGCCTTATGACTGTTTTTGTGTTCCAGGGGCACATTTAGAACATTTAATAGGGAATTACTATTAGTAATGGAATATATAATATGCGCGTTATAGGACGTTTCAGTTTCTTGGCTGAAATTCAACCCGTCTCGCGTCATTCACGCAGAATCAAAGTTCCCTTTCCAAGGCATTTCTTGAGAACTCCACCCACTGTAGAAACACACCTGGCCGCGGGTTCGTGGAGAGCTCAGGTGAGCTCAGGAGAGGTGAGGCGGCAGCGCGTCATGGCGGAGTCCCAGCTCATGTGTATGGAGGACGGGCTCATGCCCACCGCGGTGCCCGAGACCCGGCCTCAGTTCTACTACTGCGAGCAGCACCGGGCGGCCCTGGAGCGCCTGATCACCGACGGAGACGGAGCCTTCAAGAGCCTCCTGAAGGACGAGAACAGCCAAGACTTCCTGTCGGCGCGGGAAATCAAGTCCATCTCCAGCAGCTTCGTCAAATACAAGTCCGAGGAAGACGCCGGAGGAGCGTCAGCGGGACAGGAGAAGGGTAATGACGCAGACTCGATGCGCTCCACGTACTGGCCTCAGATGTCGGACACGGAGGTTCCTCCGCTGGACATCGGCTGGCCCTCATCGGGGCTCTTTAAAGGGGTCACCCGGGTGTCGGTGTACACTCACCCGCCCAAAGAGAACAATCCACACATCAAGGAGGTGACCCGCAAACTCATACAGGAGTCCAGCAAGGTCAGCTCGTTTTAGTAGATTAGTTTCGTTTTATAGTTACTGTTAATGTGAGAAATTATAATACATTAAGTAAAGATGTCATGGTTTTATTATATTATCCTGTATTATACATTTTTCTATTGTATAGGCCAATTTCTACCTCATTTAACCCATAACATCAGATTTTTTTTTAATAAATTAATGAATTGAATGTAGATAAATCAATAATTGCAACCCCTTAGCTTAAATGTAGTAAATTCCATTAATATTTTGTTTCTGTGTATAGTTAGAGTGATTAATGTTTATAAGGGGGATTCCTCATCATCATCATAATGCTCAGTTTCATTTTCTCTTCTGTTGTAATCATTTCAGGCATCTAAAGATGTGTCTCATGTGGTTGCCGTCTACATTAACTGGTTTATTAAGTAGACTTCCCTGACATTTACCTGATAATGGCAGCAGCTGCGGTCGCCAGATCTTTACCGCAAAAATTGTTCTAGTAACATTTTATGCATTACAGAATCAACTTTAATTAATAGTCAAATGTATATTATATTAACTAAAATAAGGTTAATGTACCACATTACTTTAAACAGAAAACAATGGTAAATATAAGTTTTATATTTAAATTTTAATGACATTTCTGTTAACCCTTGGCAACTTAAAGCCCTTCTGTACAAAACTGATCAAAAAAATAACATTGGTTTCAACAACAACAACAACTACAATCATCAAATGTAAGCATCACACAGAAACCTGGGAGTGTCAACGTACATTTTTCATCTGAATTAAGATGACTTGTATGTTTTCGCTTGAACTTCTTTGTAAGTGTAAAATTACTGGAAGTGTTTCTCTCTATCAAGTTGTTCAGGACTCATTGGTATGTGTTTTTTTAGCTGTGTTCTGGGCTGTCACATAAATTCAGTTCCAGGGAAGTGTGTGTAGGAGGATTTCTCTGGCCCAATGAGCACAGACTATAGCCTACAGGACCTGATTGAAGCCCTCGTGTCACAGGTCTCGGTTTCTTACCTCCTTCGGTGCTGAATGCTTGAAGATCTTGTTCAGACTTGACCAGACGGAACCTCTAGTTCTTGAGGGATGAAGCAGGAAACTCAGTGTGTAAAAATGCACTGGGCTGATCAGTGTGTCATGATCTCACAGATCATATTGTCTGCTGTAAATATCTCATCTTAATACACAAGGAAATCAGTTTGAGCGCAGCAGGCCGGTCTCACTAGATTCCTGAGAAGAGCAGAGATCACCGCTGTATCAGCCATGACAAATAAACTATAGATGGCTGGGTTAATGAAGCTTTACAAACAAACTAAACCAAGATATCAGCTGGAACATCAGAAACACAGAGAGAGAGTCTGGAATGAGAAAGTGAAAGCTGTACATGTGCATGCACTGCGGACTTTAACCCTGATAAAGCTCACCTACCTGTGACTTTCTAAATATCCTTAAGACACTGACGAGCATGCTCAGGTGTGTTTGAGTAGAGTTAGAACTAAACTGTGCAGTGCATTGGAGCTGCATTTGAGAAACGCTGGTTTATATGCAACCCTACTGTAGTTAACAACACCTGATCCAGCTTATTAGTTATTAAGGCTTATTTAAAAACTACATGGTATGTTTGTTGGGGCAGGGTTGGAACTAGACCCCAGGAATTGAGTTAGATTCTCCTGGTCTAATGATTTCCTGTAATCCTGATGGTGTCTTCTGTTGTCTCTGAAGGTCTTTTCTGGAAACCTATGATTGTTCAGTGCGGATATGATATATATAATATTATTAATAAGTAATATGATGCTTTGTGTGAGGAGTAGACCCTAATCTAAATCAATATTTACAAAAAAATCTCAAATATTATATAAAAAAAAAGGTTATGGATGAACATGCATCGTGTGTGATGTTCGGTGAGACGGCAATTATTTCTGAAAAGATCTGAGAAAACAGAAACCCAAACAGCACTGAAATGCTTTGACAAACACGTTTTCTCTCCTGTACTGAAACATTCTCTATGCAAACGGGAAGCAAGAATGGGAAACATAATTATATTCAATATCTTTTTAATAACGAACAGCAGGCTTCAGAACGAAATCATGGTTTATGTGCTTCTGATGAAGGAATGAGCCTCCTGTCTGTCTGTGTTGTGTCCAGGTCGTGGCGATCGTGATGGACCTGCTGACCGATCTGCAGATTCTGCAGGATCTGTTTGAGGCGTCCAAGCGTGGCGTCCCTGTCTACATAGTCCTGGACGAGCAGGGAGCTCCACACTTTCTGGACATGTGTAACCGGCTGAAGGTCGGAGCTCGAGAGCTGAAGGTACTGAGAACCAGAAAAACAGCATTTCTTCAAATAAAAAAGAATAAATTGGTAAAAATAATTTAAATATGATTTGATACAAATGTAAACTATATATATATATATATATATGTATGTGTATGTATGCGTGTGTGTTTACATTTGTATCAAATCATATTTAAATTATTTTTACCAATTTATTTTTTGGCCATATGAAATGCTTTTAAAAAATGTTTTTAAATGTAAATATATATTTATCTAAACGTTGATTTGTAGTTTAGGACACATGTGAAGCAAGCAAGAACCATACTTTATAAAGGTTTAAAATATACAAAAGCTGTCACTGGGGTCTCTTTTCAAAAGGCTTTAGGTTTAAATACGTACACTTTAAGTACTGATATAAATCTTTAAGATAGCAAAGAGGACCCTTTAGTTACAAACATGTCTCTGTTGAGAAGGCACCGTCCCAGTGACAGCTTGTGTATAATAATAAAACGTAAATCATATGTTGATCTCTTGCAGGCTATTCCATACACTTTTCTAATTTGCCTTTATAATAAAGTAATAATCTCATAAATAATCTTGAAATAAATGTTGGTGTCGATTGAAACTATTTATATTTTCTGATTCAAAACGTATTTCCTTGAGCTTTGCTGTTTTCAGTGTATTTATATATATATATATATATATATATTGCCATAAGTCAGCAGTAATGTTTAATGGTTTGTGTTTCCGTCAGAACATCCGGACTCGTACCATGAAGGGAATCGGCTTGAATCTGTCCATGGGGAGAATCCCGGGAAACGTCCACAGCAAGTACATGTTTATCGACGGAGACAAAGTCATGTTTGGAACGTACAGGTGAGCGAGAGTTTATCATCTGAACGGTTTTCTTTATCAGAGCATCCCCAGTGCTGAAGAAAACTTGTACATCACTCTTGTCGACTCAACGACACCATAGTTACAATAAAAACAAATCTTGAGTATTTAGGGGAAAAGCATTTATCTCTTCAGGATGTGTGTGTTTGTGTCTCTGCAGTTTCTCCTGGAGCTCTTCTCGAATGGACAGAAACATGATCACGGTGATGTCAGGGCAGGTGGTGGATTTCTACGATAATGATTTCCGAGAACTATACGCCGTCTCAGACAAACTGGACCTTTTTAAGGAGTTTCACATCAGCAAGCCCCAAACGGGGACCCTCTCGAGGGCCGCGGTGCCCAAACGCCCTGTAACGGCCACGTCTCGCTTCCAGGTCAACCTGGGAGACGCCTCGCGAGGACTTGTGCCGGCGCACAAATACCACAATCCCAAATATCTGCTGGCTCTCGGACAGATCCCGGGGCCCTCAGAGCCGCTCCAGGACTTTTTCAGTAAGATGGAGCCGCCCGATCCGGGTCAGCAGGACCTGGAGAATCCCACAGAAGAGCTGGAGAACATCACACCCGCTGACTCTAAGCCCGAGAAGAAAAAGTCCATGTCATTCAAGAAACTCACAAATTGGTGGAAGAAAGGTAAGAAGGAGCAGGTGAGTGACAAGGTTGTTGAAGAGAACTCAGCAAATCCTTCAGAAGACACGTCTAAAAACACACTCACCAGAGACGGGACGCAGGACAGCCTCAAGAAGAAGGGCAGTTTTTTTAGAAGAAAAAACTGAATGTAGATTGTTTTAATCATACTTTTTAAACTGAGCTGCTGTTAAGATGCAACTCCTGATGCGTTCCTGAGCGTGTTTGTGATGTGATCGCTGTTTGAAAGTGAAATACAACCTTCTAATGATGTACAGCGCTTGATGAGGAAACTTTGTAAGATTTCAATTGTTAAAGGTGGGGTTTATGGGTAAATCTGTCGTTCTGGAAACCTGTGAAAAGGGGAAGAAAAATGGTGCATAAAGAGGCTGTTTGCACTTTTATTTTACGGTACATGTACTTACAGTGTACTTGTATGAGAATGTACTGTAATAAAAGATGGTTTAGGGGTGGATTAAGGATTCAGGTAGTATCTAGTTATTGTAATTTTGTGAAACAGGACTGTAAGATAAAGTGCTGTCAAGAGACTTTAAATGCAGAAAAGTTTAATTTTGTAGTGCATTTCATAGCTAACAGAAAAAAAAATAGTAGAAATGTTCTCAGAGTGTTAGTTAGGGGAGAGCGGGGCACAAAGAAACACATTCTGACTCAAATTGCATAAATCCAAGTACAAATATGTTGCTTTGTTTCAGAATTACAGTGTATATATTTTTCTTTATTTACCTTAAAAAATCGGAAGTGAAATGTGACAACATGCCCCGGAGGGGACCATGTTATCTGATCTAATTAAACATATGCAAGACAAACTAAAATATGTTGTCAATAAAATAAAATAAAAATATATTTTTAAATAAAACATGTATTTTTTTTTACAAACGACAAATAATTATTATTAATAATAATCTGGGGGGGGGCAAAGTTTTACAATTAAAAAAATAAATAAAATAAAAAATTGGATGCTTTGAATGTACAGAGAACAAACATAAATAATGTTTTCAAAACTGGGAACGTTAGTAAAATGTGATGTGAAAAATGTGGGGGAAAAAAACATTTTTGTTAAATGGGCACATAGGTTTTAAATTAACTGTACTGGATCTGCGATATATCATTCACTTAAGAAATGTCAAGCATCATTTTATATATATAAATATATATATATATACACAACAACTTTATTATATGTATATATCTAATAAAGCTGTTGTGTGGTCATTTTTACTAATTTCCACTTGGCTTCAAAAACACGTTCTGTTCGAATCCCACCTACCAAACACACGTCAGCCAATCCGATGTCAGGGGAGCCAAATACACAAAATGATTGACAGGTGAAGAAACTCTGTGACGCGCTCGCCCTCTGCTGCTGGACCTCAGCTAATACACCAATAACAGCCTGATCTCGTCAACTTCTGCTTTTAGTCAGAGTGTGACATTGTTCAGCTGGATCTCTCACTTTTTCTGTGTGTGTGTGTGTGTGTGTGTGTGTGTGTGTGTGTGTGTGTGTGCTGGAACAGTAGCATGACAAAAGAGGACAGTGGGTTGTGGGCGGAGCCAGGAGGCAAGGTTTCTCCTAACAATAGCCTGTACCTTTTTTTTTTTTAATAAATTAGAATAAATTAAAGGAAACAAGTAGACAGAATAGACAAAAGATCGGGAATCAATGCTAGTGTCTCATGGCTCATGCTAAAGACTCATTTTCACTAAAAATAAAACAAGTCAATAGAACAGAAAGAAGAACAGATGTTTTTGTTAGAAGATAATTATTTATAATAAATAAAAAATAAAAAAGTAGTAAGAATAGAGAATGCTAGTGTTAAAGGCTCTTTTCCACCCAAAAGTGTAAAAGTATCCCAATTCTGGAAAAAACGAACGAGGCAACCCTGCATCCAAAAAGAGCTGCAGGAGTCAGATTTGACAGAGACAAGATCATGCTGAAGATCTTGAACGCTCTTTCACGAGAGATTTAGATACTCCACACACTAAAGCAGCCACCAAAATTGTACACAATATAATATGTAACATTATAAATCATATTTTGTGGGAGCAGGAGGCAGTGGTCCATAATTCAACATTAGGAAATCCGGCCGGATGCATGTTTTAGATCCAAAAAGAGGACATGTCCGGGAAAAGAGGACCCTGTGCAACAGCTCTGACCACAAAAAGGATCCGTGGATTTACTGCAATAGCCCTGAACAGGAAGTGACCACAGATGAGTGTTAATGTGATGAGCTGCACTTCAGTGAACACAGAGAGCGAGTCGAGACTGGCGTTACACAGAGCTGTTAAATCCAGTCACTGATAACACAATCAATTCATCTTTACACTGCAGAGGAGGAGCAGAAGATGCAAGAATGTAGAAATACATAGAAAAATAAAATGTTTCTTTTAAATATAACTAGTGCAGTCCAACAATCAGATCAAATGTAAATGCTTTTTTTTATGTGTATATAAATACACACACATACAGCAGGCCTATATATTTTGAATATATACATTTATATATTCATATTCCTATATTTTGTATAAATATATTTACTATGTTAACTACATATTTTCTTACATATATGCATGCGTGTGTTTGTATTTATATACACATACTAATACACAGTACACCCACATATACTATTTTATTTTGGATTCTAATGGAGATGAATCGTTTGACAGCAAGACTGGACTACGTTCCTTAATGACAATATGAAGAGGAAAATACATCTAAGATGATCATCCACTGACCAGAGGAACATGGACTCAAGCTGATGTCCTTGAGATGATGGAGAAACATCTGGCTCTCGGAGATGAGATCAAATCAAGATGGTAAACCCTGTGAATGAAGGATTGATCTGGACCTTCACGAAGCCACCAGCAGATGTCACATGCTGATGTTCTGATGGAGGAAGTGAAAGCTATGAGGTCATTTCAGATTTCCCTTTTTAAGTGTTGCTGTTGCATGAATAAAGACCAGAGCACAGATCTTTCATCCTTCCTACAGAGATCAGAGGATTCTATTCCTGTTTGATTCTGAAGTCATCTTCAGTGACACAGATCCGTCTTCCTTTAAAACTTGAGATCACGTTTCAGAAGTTTGAAATAAAACACATGCACACAAACACTGGGGTCAGTATTATTTTTTTTACTGTTCCTCAATGAAGTCTCTTCTGCTCACCAAAGCCACATTTATTTATTCAAAAAAATAGTAAAAACTGTGAAATATTAACATGTAAAATAGCTGTTTCCTGTGTAAATATACATATGTTAAAACAATTGATTTCTGTGTATTTTCAGCATCATTCCTCCAGTCTTCAGTGTCACATGATCTCCAGAAATCATTATCATACACTGATTTACTGCTCAACATACATTTATGATCATTATCAGTGTTGCTGCTTAATTTTTTGTGAAAGACGTGATTTTTTGGTAACATTTGAAAATTGTTAATTTCAAAATAATTCTAACCCTAAAATGTGGAGAATTATGTGTGTGTGCATGTTTATGTGGTTTATAATAATATTTTCAGTGTCCCCGTAATTCAAAAGACTTAAAAACATACTAAATGAAGTGTTCTGAGAATCTAAAAGTGTGTTGTGTTCCCTGTAAGGGGTAGGTTTAGGTGTAGGGTCAGTGTAGGACAATACCACATACAGTCTGTACAGTAGAAACACCATTACACCTATGAAGAGACAGACCCCAGAAAACATGTGTGTGTGTGTGTGTGTGTGTGTGTGTGTATGTGTGTGTGTGTTTGTTTGTGTTAAGCGTGAGAATGACGTTGAGCTTCTTCTTTTAAGTACACCAACAAAAGTCACATTTTGTAACGAGTCCTGAAGCACTGATGTGTGTTTCGGTTCATTAACAACAATCACAGGGCATTTACTCTCAAATAAATTTAATTAAATAATAGAATGTACAATTTATCACCCTTAATCTTTAACACTGTATGATCTCTAATATTTACAAAAGTATTTTACACAAAACAACATTTGCTTTGTTTGTTCTGAATGCGTGTGTGCTTTCTGTATGGATTCCGTCTCATGTTCAACAGGAACACAATCTCAGTCTCTTCATGAAAACAGACAGCAGTTGTCTCTCAGAAAACATCAAACCATGTCTTGCTGGATGAGAACTAGTGACTCATTTGGCCCTGTTTTTACTTTTCCTGATTAAATTCAGGAGCAATGTCTGAGACCAAGTTAATACTTCTTACATTTCAAACATCAAACGATATTAGAATAATCAGGCAGTGAAATGATTCTTTCAGAAAAGTGTCTCAAATGAACTCTTCAATGATCAGAGATACTTCACATTCATTTCACTGTTTATACTGACAACTATTGAATCTGTTTGTCTAAGGATGAGCTGATCTCCTGAGATTAAATAAGCAATGCTTTTTTATAGTTGTGTCCGTTTGTAGTTCAGTCGCTTCATCATTTCTCTGCCACATTGTTGATGACTTTCTTTTTGCGGGTGGACACTAGATCATAGAAGGGGTCTTTAGTGATGCTGGCCCTGTGGAGACACGACACACGTGTGTTCAGACGAGTCACCTGTGTTTAAACGAGTCGTGTTCAGACGAGTCACCTGTTGAATTGAGTCTAATGTGTTGAGAGGAGTCATATGTGATGAGTCGTGTGTCAGCGTGTGTTCGTACCTGATGGATTCGATCCATTCGTCTCTCTCCTCGGCTGAAGCAGCACAGATGGTGTACGACTGATGCTTGCCTTCCACCACACGTCCATCCGTCTCCGTCTTACACGCCTTGATCTTCTGACCCCGGCTGTTGGGGTTATACAGCTCCAAACAATACTACACACAGGCCAAAGGTCACAGGTTAACCTTTCCTAATAAATCCACTCACTGACCTGATCCAAGGAGCACAGGATCTGTTTTAACCTTCACGAGCGGCACTGTCTGATGTTTGAATCTCAACTAACACACGCACTACTAACTCAAGCAGTCAACAGGATTGATTTAGTACTAATACTGTGATAGATGACCGTGTTCACTTCATGTTGGATTTCAGGTCACAGGTTTCTATTTATGTATTGCAGCATTTTTTCATTCACTGCAACATATTTCATGACATATTTCCCCTTTTCAGATTTTTGTTTTTTTAGAAAACGTATGCGTCAATTTCACTCTTCTTACAGTGTATCCATTGCAACAGTCCATAACAGATTTATTAAATGTTTATTTCATTTAGTCTGTTACATCAGTGTACTGTATGAATTATATTTATAATACAATTATTTGCTAACAAGGTTTATAAGGTTCCTTTACAAGGTTTCATTTGCTAATAATGAATAAGCATTTATTGATGTGAGTTCCTCATAATCTCATGATTTATTACAATATTATTAAAATCGGTAACACTTTCTAGGAAGCCTGTATTTATCATAAACAATTATAAAACATTATAATATTTACATATTTGTGATTATAACTTATAAGAGTATGATTATTTATAACACACAACACCGTATTAAATCTACTTCATTTATATCATACCTTGAAGACTTTACATCATCTTGTGAGTGGTTTGCTGGTATTTGAGTGTTTCCTGTGAGACTAATACTCAGGCTGATGTTGAGCCTGCTAATACTTTCAGCTATTATTATTACTTAGAAGTGGTACTGTCTCCTAAAGTAAAGTGACATCAGTAGAATGGTAAGATGTGAGACTTCTAATGCATTACAGCTATAAGAAACATATCATCTATTGTAACTTAAGTAAGTGGATGAACGGTGTTCGTTGTGTGTTATAAATGATCATACTCTCAAAATCTATTAACATAAATGTTATAAACTGTTCTTATGAATATTCATGATGTGATACAACATATTATAGAGTTATTTATAATGCATTATTCATTCATTATAATGCCTTAAGAATGCTCTTATAATGTATTATAAATACAGGCTTCCTAGAAAGTGTTACCTTAAAATCTAATAACAATCAACAGTGGTTATTCTATTAATCTAAATTTCAGAAAATTGACCTTTATGACTGGTCTTGCGCTCCAGGGTCACATTGTAAAGTGTTACTAATATTCTCTAGTTATTGAATACATGTATTCTGTGGTTATCCCTCTCGTTCAAACAGCAAAGTAATGTTTCCGTCGAGACTGTGAGTGTGAAGTTCTCACCGGTTTGCGTGGAAACATGACTTCCTTTACACACAGGTTCTCCAGAGGAATGATGCCACGCGGCTCTTTGTCCTGAACACAAACAGATGATCACTCCAGTTCCACACACCTTCATCATTCAGAGAGACGCCGTGCTGTTCTTACCGTGGTAAACTCAAAATAATACAGGCAGTTATCAGTCAGGATGAACCAGCGTCTCTTCCACGTCTTCACACGGCCGCCTGCACACAGATAATACAGATCTTACAGTCTGAGCATCTCAGTTAGTGTGAGAGTACCCAAAAGGAAAGAAAAGAAAACCTAACACTAGCTTATCTTATCTTTTTTATTCTACTTGTTTTCTTTTTATTTAATATACAACAAAAAAAAGGAAAAAGGCCTCTAAAACTGGCTTGCTCTATTATTTTTCTGAGACTTGTTATAGCACCTCATTTGTGAGTCACTTTGGATAAAAGCATCTGCTAAATGACTAAATGTAAATTTAACTCAGTTCTTGATTTTATAGACTTGTCTGTTCATGTCATCAGCGGTGAGGATCTGTGAGTTTATTCTTCATAATATCTAAAGTATCTGATCTGAGCTCAGTTTTACCCAGTTTGAGCAGCCAGCCCTCTCGGTCCGGGTTGAAGAAGGTGTGCGTCAGATCGTTCCCATCATCCTCTGGGATTTTGAAGGGTTCGTTGCGTATGCTGTTGTACAGATTCTGTTGATGCAAAAAACACACATCTTCACCAAAACACATCAAAACCATGACCTTTCTGTCAGTTCTGCTTATTTATGTAAATTTACACTGCCGGGGTGTTATTTGTGCTCATTCTCACAAGACTCGACACACAGCCTCAGTGTAGCAGTTTCTGTTGTTGTTTTTTCACCTGTTTACCTAAATCTATGTATATTTTATGGAGGTTCATATATTTATTCAATAAATGCCATCTAAATTACAGTAAGACACTATAGGGCTGATACCAATCAAATAAACTGAATTTCAGCAAAATCCATCTTTGCACTGCAGAAGCGGTTTAAAGGGTTTAGAGTGCTTGATGCAGCTCAGACATGCAATGAATGCATTTACACTGCAGTTACAATTAAAACAATAATGTTAGAACAGCAATGTGTTAAATATAAAATATGCTCAAAATAAAACCCAATAGTCCTTATTTCACTCATTCAACTGATTCATTTAAAATGGTTGATTCCTTCAAGAATGAACAGTAAAAGTCGTGTGCTAGAATGCAGTAGCTGCCTTCATGAGACATGAAATGATTGTAGAAATACAGACAATTTGTATCCCATTGAATAAAGTTGGAATCGTAAAAGAGAGACAAACGAGCGTCCGGCTCGAGCCTGCACTGGCGTTTCAGCAGCATCATGTGACCAGCGAGGGCTGATTGTGATTGGCTGCTCACCGTCAGAAGGTCGTTGGGCAGATCTTGGCCGTTGTTGATCCCGCGGTTCATGCTGATGAATCTCTCGAGCGAGGTCTTGTCCTTCACGTTGGGATTGTGCAGACTCGTGTTCAACATGATGATGGCAAACGACAGGATATAACACGTGTCTAACGATCACAATCACACACCACAGCTTCAGTTTCAGAGTTCATATTAAATTATTCCTCATTCATTCAAAACACATTCTGGCCTAAATTTTAATCGCATTAATATGTCTGTATGCGTTACACAGTATTAAACATAAATTAACCGACTTAATGGAATACATACATATTAGTCATTTTATTAAATATTTGCATTCATTAGATTTTATTTACATCATTAAATATTCATTGCATTTATTTAAAACACTCAGATGTCGACATCTATTTTAAATACATGCCAAATATATGTAAACAGTGTTTCACGCTTGCTCTGGTGAGTGTGCGCTCTTCGGCGGGAGACATGAGGTGCACGAAAGGACATTTATTTAACAAGGAACAGCGAACTGAACAAACAAACAAACAAACAAACAAACAAACAAACAAACAAACAAACAAACAAACAAACAAACAAACAAACAAACACACACACACACACACACACACACACACACACACACACACACACACACACACACACACACACACACACACA